>NIPM01001116.1:0-28128 GCA_002738285.1 Holacanthella duospinosa | reverse complement strand
TATATGCTTTCGATAATATGCGTCTATATGTGATAAAAACATTGATGTCTGTAAATGATAATCCCAAAATATGTACGTGATAATTACTCATTATTGATGCCAAAAAATCGACAATCACAATTAGGCACATTAATCCTGAACNAAAATGTTACCTTATGTATGACACAGTTTACTATGCGAATTCATAAAACTAAAAATCAAAATTTATAAAAGAAATGAAAAGAACCAAGAACATTCTTTAAAGGAGGCAATGATTAATGGCAACTTAAGAGCTGTAGAAAATATTTTATCTGGTCCAATTAGTCAAATTGAGGAATTACATTTAGATCTTTGTTTAGCCTTAGAAAAAGAACAAGTAGAAATAGTTAAATTATTACTTTTAATATCAGAAATTCAGGTAAACAGGGAAGATTTAAATGGAGAAACTGCACTTCATTATGCATCAAGATATGGATATTTAGAAATTGTTAAACTATTATTATCAAATCCAAATATAGATATCAACGTAAAAGCCAAAGATGGTTATACTGCACTTCATTATGCATATTTATATGGTCATTTAGAAATTGTTAAATTATTATTATCAAACCCAAACATAGATATCAATGTGAAAGCCAAAGAGGTTGTACNCAAAGATGGTTGTACTGTTGTACTTCATTATGCATCAGAAGAAGGTCATTTAGAAATTGTTAAACTAAGGTATGGTCCGTTATTCCTGTCCAATTTAATAAATTTAAATACAGACAAATTATGTGATTTTTGAAACACAGATTAAATAAACTTTATTAAATTAAAGTAATAAAATTTTAATAACCTTTATTTTTAAAGAATGAGAATCAAAACAGGGCAAATGCAATCTGCCATTAACGAAAATATTGCTTCACGTGATTTTAAAATAACCTCACTCACACAAAAAACCTCATTTTTTATATTGATTTGGTTGATCTTAAAAGATATTCTTTTGGAAATATCTATAAGGGACAAAATTTTTGAAGCCTTGGTTATAATTCCAAATAGAACTTTTGCAAAAAATGAATTGGATTATAAAGAAAAATACAAATTTATACAAGAAAATATTTAAAACAGTTTTTCTTAAAATTTATTGGATTTGTTTTGATATTTCTCCAGTTAATTCTCTGTCTTATAAATAGGATTGAATTAAATTGATGTGAAAAATGAAAGGGAATCTAGGTCAAAATTTATCAAAAAAATAATGGTCTTATAAAAAGGGCTTGCTATTGTTCTTATTCGATAAAGGTGAGTGAAGTCTATAACGAATTGAAAGCAAAAATATCATAAATCATGTTTTATTAATCAAAATATGGCATAATATTTTTGAAGCCTCGGTTATAATTCTTTCATATGGGACAAAATTTTTGAAACATAATTCTATTCTAATTGGTCGAGGAATTTTAGTTTCTCGAATGCATAAAATAATAAGAATGAAAATAAATTTATATATTTATCAACTTTACTATCCATAAAATATCTCTTAGCTATATTTCTTGCCATTTTAGTTTCTTCTTCAACCTATTTTCACTACGATCACTAATATTCTAGAATTATAACCGAGGCTTCAAAAATTTTGTGCCATATTAATGCATCTTAGTGAAAATAGGTTGATGAAGCAACTAAAATGACAAGAAATATAGCTAAGAGATATTTTATGGATAGTAAAGTTGATAAATACATAAATTTATTTTCATTCTTACTATTTTATACATTCAAGAAACTAAAATTTCTCGACCAATTAGAATAGAATTATGTTTCGAAAATTTTGTCCCATATACATAAAATATTGAAAGCTAGAGTCGGATAGTTGTTAGAATGTGGATTATTTAGGAGTACATATATATGGCTTAGTACTACCTATTTAATCTTACTCCTTATACTGTTTTCATTTAATCTATTTATACATAAAATAAAAATCATCTTTAAATTTTAAATTTATTTGTTTTTATTTTTCAAAAAGAATAGAAACATCTTTCGAAAATTTTTTGCCATATGGGACAAAATTTTTGAAGCCTCGGTTATAATTCTAGAATATTAGTGATCATAGTGAAAATAGGTTGAGGAAGCAACTAAAATGGCAAGAAATATAGCTAAGAGATATTTTATGGATAGTAAATACATGAATTTATTTTCATTCTTACTATTTTATGCATTCAAGAAACTAAATTTCCTCGACCAATTAGAATAGAATTATGTTTCAAAAATTTTGTCCCATATTAATGCATCATAGTGAAAATAGGATGAAGAAGCAACTAAAATGGCAAGAAATATAGCTAAGAGATGTTTTATGGATAGTAGATAAATTTACTATTTTATTCATTCAAGAAACTAAAATTCCTCGACTAATTAGAATTGAATTATGTTTCAAAAATTTTGTCACATATGGAAAAACACCATGACCAAGCTTCAACTGCAAAAATCCAACATAAGAAGTCAACAATAAGTTATAGTTAGAATATCTAACATTTTCATATAAAATAGTAAACAGTATTATATTCTCCACACGAAGGGAGGTGTCGATGAAGCCGACTTGTGTCACAGTTGCTCGACGAAAAAGCCTTAGTTTGTTATACGAGATCCAGAAGGAAAAAGAGACATATAACAATAATAAAAGTGCATGATTTAATTTCAACCAAAAAGCTTTTCGATAAAAACGTATATGATCTCTCTTATTGAATTTAAAAAGAAGATTTTTTGAATTTATTCCAAACCAATTATTGCTCAAAAATGATATAAACTAAGAAAAATACTAAATAGTGAATGTGTTATCAAAATAAAACAAATATTTATGTAACAAGGGAGATTGACATCAACTGACTTATTATCCCCATGTTATACCTACAATCTTCAAAACAAAGAGCAAGAAATCATTTGATTCCAAAATCATTTCATGTCAACCAATTTGTGTTCTCACAATGATATTATGTTGAAGCCTATCGTTACTTTTTTATTTACAGAAAAAGGTTTTAGCAGTAATATTTAGGGAATTCAATGTTTGAATTGGCATGAATGCGCTCCAAAATAAAAACTACAATGAAACAATACAAAGAATAAAATAAACCACAATCAACATTACCAAATAGAAAACAAGCCACATAAATAATGTTGATCTCGTATGTTTATCATCGCTGATCCTGATTTTTAAGCCTTAAACCAGCCATGAAATAAAAACTCAAACAAATCCAAATTGAGGCTTTATCTAACATGAACAGTTACACCTTACCACCAATACGCAGCGTCCTCAACCCTCAATACAAAGCCTCTGAATACAAGTCCTCCAACTCTAGTGATAAAGGTGTTTTCAAGTGCGATATTTGTAGCCATACGTTCAATAGGCAACACAATTTAAAGTCTCATTACTTAACTCATACTGTTATGAAAGATTTCCAGTGCACAATATGCGACCAGAAGTTCCGTCGTTTGCATGATTTAAAGCGTCATCTCAAATTACATACAGGTGAGAAGCCTTTTCAATGCCGTAATTGTAATAGGAAATTTGCGCGTATGGATGCTCTCAATAGGCACTTGAGGCAGGATTCGGAAGATAAAGTGCCGGTTTGTTTAAGAAGGCTTCAGAAAGGTATCTTTTGTGGTTTATGTTTTTGTAGAACCTGTCAAAATCGATTGTATGGAACTTGTTCATGAAGCTAGAAATGAAAGAAGTAAAAGTGAATCTAATCTAGAGTCAATAATAAATAATCATTCAAAAGTAATTACTCTTCTTTTGTTGACTGTTTAGGTTGAATCTCGAGATGAAAGCGTGCAATCAGAAGATTTGAAAGATAAGATTGAGAGCTTGGAAGAATTAGTTCATACTTTGAAGAATAGGATATCCAATTTAGAGAAAATTGTTTATTGCCCTGAAAAGTAAAAGTTTTTATATATAAATTGATTTATTAACATTTCCTATCTTTTTCAATATTAACTTCTGGGAGATAAGAATATGGCTTAAAGGCATCAAATAACATAATGATTCTTTACTCTAATTGTGCTCGAAGTTATAGTGACTCTGGGCTCTAGAACAGATCAATAGAAAAGCAACGATGACAAAAGAGTGATTTTCCATGAAAATAGAATGAACCATTAGTCAGAGTTTAAAATTTATTTATACAAAAGGATTTAAAGTTTCTCTAGACTCAGAAATGGTATTTAAATCCCTACTATCCAATTCTTGGTTATAAAACTCTCTAAATTTAGTTTTCTTTACATGATGATGATGTCGATAAGCCCACCATTGAAGCACACCACCAAGATTCGTGCTCAAGATAGCGATGGCAAAGACCCAAGCATATTCATAATCATAAAATACACACAATAAGTGAATGACAGCTGGGGTGTACTGGAAGAAATGGATCTTTAAATGGGTAGTCAATTTGATATCTACATATTCGATACTTAGGATAGATTCTCTATATAAAGACTTGTGATATTTTGATAGTTCGCTAGTCTTGCTTTCGCTTATACTTGTTGAACTACCTTTCCTGTCCATCCGAATCTTTTCCTCGCTAGGAGGCGCAATGGAAGTGACCGGAGTCTTACTAGTCCGCTTGTAATATTTGAGTAACAAGACACATACAACCGAAGAAACCAAGACTATGATGAACAGAGTTAAGATTCCTAGCACGGATACAACGCCAGCTGGCTTTTTATCGTCGATTAGACACCAATAAACTTCCGATCCAAACGCATCGTTCATAGCTAAAATGGACGAACATAGAATTGGAATACCCAAACTGGCGCCCAAAAGATACACGTCATACTTACCATACTTGATGTGTTTATTTTTCACGATGTTGATGGTGTTGATGCATACAACGATTCCGATGAGGAACATATCGGCAGCGGTAAGGGTGTTGATCAAAAAACCTATGAATTGACAGCCTAGTCCATCGATTAATTTGTCAAAAATGGAGGAATACACTAAGCTAACGGTGAAAAACAGCCCCACGAGGGCATCACATACTACAGAATACATCAACACTCGTATGGAAGAATGATAACCTACAGCCTTTCCAATCTTCATCATGCGATTGATCAAATAGCCACAGGCGATTAAATTGACACTTGTTGTGGTTAAACCGATAACGAACAATATGGAGGCGCCTATAGGCTCTTTGCTTTTGATGTTCTTCTCTTCCTCTAGCTTACTATCCGATCCATTATTATGATCCCCAGAGGATACATGTGAGATACTGGGTTCGGAGTTTAGATTCGTGGCTGGAGGAGTTTGGCTTTGGCTTATGGTTCGGTTTGGCACTAATAAGGTGGGGTTCATTCTATTGATCTGTGTTAATTCATTCACGATATTAGTGATTTCTTGTCTCAACATAGCTGGATCTTGCGTATTTTGATTGATTTCACCAGAATTGATGTTTGTGGCATCGTTTCGGGTTTGCTCTTGAGGGCTGCTTTCTTCTTGGAATTGGGTCCTCACATAGGCTAGGTATATTAATGCTATTTTCATGATTCCATTTCGGTTGCATTTCTCTTCTTATATTAACAAATCTGCATCTTAATTTGGAACCTCCTGATTTTTCAAATATGGAAGAATATTTTTTTGAAAACATAATATTTTGGTTGAAATAAAATATGATTTGGTTGAAATATACGTAGAAAATTTTCATTTTTATCAACCAAAATATTAAAACTTAGAAACTATAATTCTTCAAGAATTTTCTCATTTTATCAACCAATTATATTCTAATTCCTTCAAACATTTTCTTCCAAATGGTTAAACAGTTAGTTTTGATTAAACCTAAGTTGGATTTTCGGAGTAAATTGTGCCTCCAAACTTCACTATTTTCTTTGCATTGGAATCCGTCCACTTTTGATCTATTTCTGCTTTTGGTCGAGCGCAATAGTCAAATCGTAATGTTTGCTTCTTCCTAATTTAGGCTAACGACGAATACTTAAAGTAAAATGATAAGCAAAAAGGCTTAAATTGCAATCAGAACATCACTCTGGAATTACGTTACTCCGCGCCGGAATTACAAGATTCTAGAACAACGTTATCTAACGATCTTTCATAAAATCATTTTATTTATAAGGAATATTGTTATTATCAGAAATAATAAAACTGGAATAGAAGTGAAAAAAATAATAAATGCACCACAAAAGCTCCAAAACCTATTACTTGGTGATTCTCGGTCTATATATCTCATATGTCGATGGTTTTTATTATAATCAGAACAATCTATAGAATTGATGTCTATATTAATTACTTCGTTTTCTATCATCTTTCAAATCAGGCTTTTTTGGTCACTTATATGGAGAAATTTGATTTGTTTTGAAAAGTGAAAATTTATTTTTAGCTTATCATAAAAGACTATAAAGTATTTATTTCGACATATCTAAAGGAAAGAATTTATTGTAGAGAAAAGCCTCATTCGATCCCAATTTTATAAACCTCATCATCCAAAAAGCAAAAAATCGTTTAATTCAAATCTTTGCATTAAGCTTCTGAGCAGTCTTCAAAGCCTGTCTCATACCTAAATCTAACATAATCTCTTCCGAACCGCCCGGAACTGCCATAGCTCTAACCTCTCTATTCAATCTCTCTACCTTTGCGGCTTGACCGCCTCTTGAATAGGAGAGCCCACCAAAAACTTGACAAGTTTCTCGAACTACAAACTCCAACGTTTTAGTGGCCTGAGCTTTGAGTAGGGCAATAGGCCCTCCTATTATTTCATTCGCTTTATGATGTCCTAGTTTTTTGATTTGATAAGTCACCTGTTCAGTCCAATTCTGATTAGCTTCCAACAATCTCGCCATATTAGCAAACTTGTCACGAATGATGTCATGCTTAATTAATTTCTTACCAAAAGTCTCTCTTTTATGAGCAAACCTAAGAGCATCTTCATAACAAACTCTTGCAAATCGATTCGATTGATAAACAATGCCGAGACGCTCATGATTAAAATTATGCATGATGCATTTGAATCCTTGATTCTCTTTACCAATCAAATTCGTCTTTGGTACTCTAACATCTTCGAAAGTGACATAACAAGTTCCAGACGGCCATACACCGCTACATTTCATATGTCTGGTATTCACTCCTTTGCGATCACGTTCGATCAATAAGAGGGAGATACCATCTATACCTGGCCCACCAGTTCGTACTGCAGTAGTAAAATAATCAGCATAAGTACCAGCAGTAATCCATTTCTTTTCGCCATTAACCACATAATGGTCACCCTCTAATCTCGCTTCTGTTTGAATGTTAGCGACATCAGACCCACCGCTAGGCTCTGTGATGGCCAGACTGATGAATTTAGTGGCGTCTAGAACGGATGGTACTATGCGAGATTTCATTTCAGGAGTGCCGAAATTCAATACTGGAGGAAGCCCTATAGAATGCCCACAAAATGCTCCCCAAACGAAACCGCCTGATCCACATCGACATAGTTCATCATAAAGGATTAATTCATGAAAAGGGTCAAAGATATCTGGTGTAACATCTGCTGGATATTTCCCTTTCCAATATTTAGTAGTTTCTTTAGTACCACTTAAATAGACATAAAACCCAGCTTCAGCCAATTTGGTAAGGATGGATTGTGGTAGCTTATGTAGCTGATCCCAATCATCTATATAAGGTTGTACTTCTTTGTCTACGAATTCGCGACAATATTTGCGTAATCTTTCATGAGATTCATTGTAGTATGGTGAAGCCATGTATTGATACCAACTGGGGTCACTATAAGGGATTAGGTCACCAAACCCACTAGGTTCGCAAATTTCGGTGTTGCTGGTTGTGTTCTTCGTTATCATGTAAAAATGAAAATTTTCTGAAAGAAAATTTTACGTCATTAGCATTCAATGAGAAAAATTTGACATTCAATGAATTTTAATCGAAGTTTATAATAAGTTTTTTAATCAATTTATCAAATATATTTTTAAATAAAGTCTTGCTTGTTCATTCTATAAGGTAGATTCAGAACTTTGATGCTTCACAATATCGTTTTCTGCAGATTGATTTGTATTAAGTTATGTTTTATACCAACTCAGTTTTGTCTAAATGCATTTATTCAAGTTTCTTGAAATGAATCGCAACTATGAACGAGTGACGATCAACAAAGGCATCGAAGTTGATAAAACTATAGATAGACGAAACCGAATCAATAAAATACAAGAATGGATCCAACAAAATCCGAAACGAGTGAAAACAATAGTCTTAATATTAATTATTCAAATAGTGGTTGCTGGTTTGATGTATTTTAATAAGAAAGATATATTTAATGAATTGAATTTATTTGGTAACTATTTGAAGAAATCCGGTGCAAAGTAATGCCTCCCCAATTTTCTCAACTAAAAATTTAATGTTTAGAGGAATGCTAATGTTGAGTCTACTAATGTCCATAGTCGCTTTTCCACCTATACCTGGTAATGGTACCCTAGCTACATTTTCGGGATTCATTTATGGCTTCCCAATAGGTTATATTCCAGTATTTATAGGCTCTAATGGAGGTGCCTTGATAGTTTTTCTGATGGCAAAGAGATGGGGCAATTATTATGTACGTAGGATGTTATCCTCGGTACAATATTTGGAAGCTGTTTTGACGGCTATCGAATTGAAAGGCTTAAATGTATCGTCCATTTCTTTAATTTTATAGTTGCTAATTTTAGTCAGATTAGCACCTTATCCTTGGAATTTTATGAATTTACTCTTGTCATCAACCAAAATCACCACTAAAGACTATGTTATTGCAACAGCTATAGGTAGTTTGAAGACAATTATTAATGTTTATGTGGGGTCAAAGGCCAAAGATTTGGTAGATATGGAACGGCCAACACTATTACAATTGACATTCTTAATCGTTGCTATTGGATTTGCTATCTTCGTCTCTTGGTATCTTTATAGGACTACTAAGAATATTGTGGCCGATATAACAGGAAAGGATGATATAGATGGGTTGGAGATGCAACAATTTGATCAGGAGATTTAAAATAAAATTGTATAGATTTTAATGGAATTTCACAAATTTCGTACCTTGAATTATTTTTCCATTTTTATCAAATTCGATCCCTTCCTCTTTGAGTATCGAGAGCTTATACTTACAATTCGATTTCGATAATCCCCAATCCCTAAAATACATACATCAAAACTAAATACCCTTTAAATCCACCAAGAAAGCCATTGGTTGCTATAATTCTATGACCTAAATAAACCAAATCAAAATGGGGGTTTAGAGTACAAGGAACTGGATAAGGCATTAAAGGATTATTCTTCAATGCTTGTCCAACTACAAAAAATAATAGATAATATTTTTAAATACCTGCCCTAGGTGAACTCTTTAATGCATTAGATAATTCTTTATAAGTAGAATAATAACCTAAAACATAAAATCTATAAATGGAGACCTTTAGGGATCTAAACAATTAAATTAAGTGGAATAACTTGGGAGCATAATAAATAAACTTTATATCTATACAATGTGATTTTTTTATCCAATAAGACTTGTTGAATTATTTGTTCTTCAGCATTCATTTGAAGATTTTTTAGACCAACAAAAACGATTGTGAAAATAAATGATTATAATTAAATTTTTCATTAGTAAAATTTAATTAAAAACGAAGCGTAGCTAGTTCAATCGACAGAGTGTGAGACTCTTAATCTTAAGGTCGCGAGTTCGACACCTGTGTCGGGCTGATTTATCTGATTTTTTAAAAAATTAGCTCGACTCATTTTCCAGTTAGTTTTTTAGCTTATATTTTTATTCTAGTATTATAATGCTAATATTTAATTTTTTCTTACAGAACTCTGTACAATAAAGATTTGGAAGAAAATATTTGAAGGAATTAGAATGTATTTGGTTGATAAAATGAATAAATTCTTGAAGAATTATGGTTGAAAAGTTTTAATATTTTGGTTAGTAAAAGTGAATAATATATTTCAACCAAATGATATTTAAATATTTTCCTACTATTTCAACCAAAAAATCATGTTTTCTTCAAAAATTTACTTCCATATGCCCTTTGATAAGTATCAATAATATTTTTTAAACGACTTATATATTTTTTTCAAAAAAGAATAAATTTAAGACAGAAACAAACAAATAATTAACGCTATTTTTGTATCCTATACATCATTAAAACTTTAATTGACACTACTCTATACAACGAGTTTCCATTTTTAGCGGAAACGCCACAAAACCATGAAACAAAGCAACATAAAAACCAAAGAAACCAATAAACTATAAAAAATGATAACCATATTATTTTTGATAACACAAGCACTTAGCTTACCAGCACAATTGAGACGACGAGAGTTCAAAGATGAAGATATGAACCAGCTAGAAGATTCAACGATGATGAAATCGAGAGTAGAGGTTTATTTGGAGGAAAAGGCAAAGGTAAAGGTCAAGGCGAGGGACAAGGAAAGTCTTCTGGATTGGGACTTGGTGGGGTTTTAAAAGGGTTAATGCAACACAGAAAGCCACAAGGTGGTAATTCTGGAGCTATGGCTCAACAAGGTGGAATGGGTCAAGGAGGACAAGGAATGGGCAAAGAATGGGACAAAAAGGATGGACCCTGGAATGGGATAACAGGGATGAAACTCTGGTGAAGGGAGTCAGGGAATGCAAGAACAATCATTCGGTCCAGACGATTATTAAATTACTTTTTAGCTATAAGTCTTATGAATTTCATATTTTGGCTAAAATGGATCTGTTTACACCTTTTGCATATTTCATCTGATCATAAAACTGCCATCAAATCTTTATTCTTGATACCAAACGCTGAAATGTTGACTAAAATATGAAATTCTAATTATCATTCTTTTGACCGGTTTGAGGTTGGTTCGAGCTTAAATCGAAAGAAAAATATATATAAATTTTCAATTCTTATATTTCTAGGCCTTTCTGAATAATCACGCTTACAAAAATGACATTGTATTTCGATTAGGCTGAAACGACTATATTTTTCAAACAATTTAGAAAAGAGTCAACAAAATAGAGCAAAAAATCAATATTGATATAATTTCTTCTTGTATAACTTTATCCAAACTCTAATAATGACGATGTGGCTTTGAAACTGTCTAGTGAGGGATGTTACAATTTGAGTATGATATGGCGTCGAATTATATATTTAAATCAAGAAAAAGAAATATCAAATCATGTACAAAATCACATTATTATTTACTAGCTCCTGTGCAGCACTTATCTCCAAACCTCAAAATATCGAACAGCAAGAAAAAGAAACCAACCAAGCCGAAGAAAGAGGTATATTCGATTTTCTATTCGGAGGAAACGAAGATGTACCACAAGATCAGGTTATTGTAGTAAATAGATATAATCCTGTCCCAGTGCCTTATGCCGAACCAGTTCCTTCTATATTGCCTTTTGGTCATGGTGTTCCTGCTGGTGGCCCTTATTTTAGTTAGTGAGGATTTTTCATCAATAAAGTAGTAACGTTTTTATTATTTGGATTACTAATCTCTTCTCTATATGGCACAATATGGCACAAAATTTTTGAAGCCTCGGTTATAATTCTTTCATATTAATGCATCACAGTGAAAATAGGTTGAGGAAGCAACTAAAATAGCAAGAATTATAACTAACAGATATTTTATGGATAGTAAAGTTGATAAATACATGAATTTATTTTCATTCTTACTATTTTATTCATTTAAGAAACTAAAATTCCTCGATCAATTAGAATATAATTATGTAAGAAAATTTTGTCCCATATATATAAATCTGAAAATCTGTGTGTGTATGTATTATCGAACTCCTCCTTCAGTTTTTTACCAATACATTTAAAACTTTAGACATAGATCAAGATATATTACGAGGGTCACGTTGCTATTTATCTTTTTTAAATAGGCCTTCTAGGCTCTATAAATCGATGTTTTAGTGATACAAAGACTAAAAGAATAACCTTTTAACCAATTAGATATCACCATCTTGATTATCTTAATAAAAGGTTTATATTTTTTAAATATAGAATCTAAAGATATTAAAGACATTCGTTTAGTTATTAATAAGAAGTAAGAATATCGATTAAAAAAGTAGAAATATAGTCAATTTTCAATGAATTTATATTATAATTATATAGATCTTAAAATATATTATGAAAGTAATTAATAAAGAACATAAGGAGATAGTTAATGAATATACTAAAAAAGTAAATCATTTATTTAAATTATTAGATTAAGAATTAATCTCAGTAATAAAACTTTTGATTAATTCAACATTGAAATTAAAGTTTTTTATTATTAAATAATATTATTCTTTTAGCTACAATTTCTTATGTTTTCTAAGTAAAAAATGATATATTATGTAACACTAAAATAAAATATTATAAATTACCTATTATTAAATAAATTGTTTGATTTAGTCTCTATATATATAAATCTGTTATCGAACTCCTTCAGTTTTTAACGAATAATATTAAAACTTTGTAGATTAAGATATTCCAAAGATCTTCCATTCGAATTCAAAAGATTGCAATTTCCAATTCCTTTAGCTTTTGCCATGTAATAAATAAGGGTTAAGGGCAGACACTAAAAGTGGTAGGAATAAATTTAGATAATTACTGCTTTTCTTATGGTCAGTTGTATGTGGCATGCTCAAGAGTTGAAATCCAAATAATTTGTTCATTTTAGCATCTGATGGAAAAACAAAAAATATAGTATATCCTAGAGCTCTTCAATAAATAAAATAATAACACCAAACTTTTAATTTATAAATCCATTTTTATATATAAAATAAAATATATGTGGTGCGAAGCACCACCGTGCAGCTAGTAATTTATAAAAGCCAGTTTATAAAGTGTCCTTCTAAAATGAGAAGTCTCAGATATTGAAGTATTTTACAAGATGTCTGACTTTGGGTAATCAGTTTTATGATAATAAAGATGAGAACCTAAATAAAGTTTATTTATTATTGTTTTTGATTTCCTGGATGCCATCTTTTCTTTGGCTATGATGAAGAATATCAAGAGATTTTAAATACAATAAGTTGTGATGGAAATTGTTATTATTAGCAAGAATAAAATGACATTTGATTAAATATAAACATTCACTTTATCTAACACCAGTTTTTCGACCATGTGTGATTCATTTTGAATCGAGGTATTCAGAAAGAGTATTTTCAATATTGTTATAATTTTGGATTTATAACCCCAAATATTTTTTTAAAATATGAAAATTCATCTATTTGATCGCTTATTTTCGAATAGGATGCATTTTTAAAAATAAAGTCAATTTTATCGATTAAATAGTTTTTTAAAAAAAAGAAAAATTGATCTCTTCAAAAATAAACAGGATAAAAGGGGTTAAATATTTAGTTTTAATAAGACTTTAATCTCCATTTTAAGACATACTTATTTCTTCAGGGAAAACAGACCTGGATTTTTTTCAAATAGTTAGAAACCAATTTTTAGCTCACCAGAGTAAATGTTTTTTTAAAAGTTCAAAATATTTCTAAAATAGCACCAAAACTCGCTTAAATTTAGTTGCATTATAAAAACAAACTCTTTTAGATTCTTGTGGCTAAGCAAGTTTCAAAAGGTAATGTGAAAGTAAAATCAACACTAATAAAATTTCGAATCTGTGTGTGTGTCTGAACTACTTGACCTAAAAAGACAAGTAAGTGAATAGGGGAGTGCTTACATGGGGTCTAAAAAGTTTGTCGGTCAAAAAATTTGATACTTATCCTTTATCGGATTCTAGATTCATTAAAAAGTTAGTTGAATTAAGCATAAAGGGAATAAAGAGCCTAGTATAAAAAGTGTAATCAACTACCAATTGTTTTGAGGTAGCGGCGGTTTGACTTTGATTTTGATTTGGGTTCATTTCGTGATTTAATAAATTTGGTTTAATAAAAAGGGGGTAAGAATAAAAAAGAAACTGTGAGTTTATATTTAGAATAAGGAGGACAAGCAGGAATATCAGGTATTCCACTTAAAGAAGTAAATTTAGAAAGTAAACTTAGGTTAGGTAATTTAAGATTGTTAATTCCAATACCAATTACAAATAAGGCACTTTAAGTCCCCAATAATTGGTTGATTAAAAATGTGGTTGAATTAAGCAAAAAGGGAATAAAAAGCCATGTATATTGATCTTGGCATTATTATCAATCGTCTAGTCGGTACCTATAGCAGATATCGAAAAGACGCCTGCCCAACCAGATAATGAAAAGGCTCTTATCAAAGCAGATGAAGAAGAATGTGAACAAAAAGGACTTATTTCAGGGTGTGGAGGGATTATTGGAGGAAATTGTAATAGACAACGTCCGGCTGTTGTAGTGAATAACGGTGGAGGTGGGATGCTACCGCCTGGATATGGAGGAGCGGGCTACGGAGGTGGGATGGGACCTTATGGATATTGAACCCATAAGTTTGATTTTTTAACTCTTTTGTACTTTTAATTCCATAGCTAAGTACGAGCACTTCGTTGAACATGACCTGTGCTTTACCTCCAAAGTAAATCATATAAGAATTGGTTGATAAACTACCAAAAATGCTTTATGGGAAAGTAAAAGGACACATTAGTGGCTTATAGTTAACATAATAGATGCATCACAGTTAATTAAGGACATAAAGTAGATCCAAAACCTTTTTATGCCAAAAACATTCTTTATTACACGAGTCAATTGTAGTTACTGCTCTATCAGAAAAGAACTTGACGTATAAAGATTAAAAAATGGAATTTTGATTCTTTTGTGGCTGAATGCATTATAAAAATCGTTTCAGTAAACCCAAAAGAATGATGAAACTACCTATTTTTGGCAAAAGCCTGATTATAGAGACTTAAATAAAACAAAAAACAAAAAACCAAATAACAATACAAAGGATATTTTATGTTACTATTTAATTCAAAATTTGTTTTATTAGGATTTTGATTCTGAAAATGGATTTTTTCCAAGGGATCACACTTTTCTATAGAATTTACTGGCCAATTATACATAAATAAGAAATTAACTCAATTAAAAAGAATCTACAAACCAAACTTGTCATTAATATTGATATCTAGCATTTAGGCTGCACCTGTGCCTAAATCAGAAGCAGTGCAAGATAATAACGACGAAACAGGTGACGAAAAAGGGCTTCTTGGTGGATGTGGAGGACTTTTCGGAGGCGGAGGATGTGAATAGCAAAAAGCCAAATCATAGTAGTCGATAACAGAGGATATAGAGGCGGATATGGCTTCCCAATGGGCTATGGAGGTGGATGGGGAGGGTTTGGTGGTTGGTGATATATAAATTCAATTTTTGCATTTTTAGCTATTATAAATGAATAAAATCGCAACTGGGTTACAAAATAACAATTTGGTTTTTTATAAATAAAATTACAATACCTAAAATCGATACATTAAAATGTGGCTGATGTTATGGAACTATCAACACAGATCAACTGTTTTAATAAGTAAAATTGATATACTGCTTCGTGGCTGATTTACTCAAAAATAGAGTTGTTTTGAATAAAGTCACTATACAAAATAAATAAATATGAGGATCTATAAGTAGCAAATAATCTTAAAATTAAGTAATTTTAAATCACTTTTTTTAAAAAACTTTCAAAATCATTTTTTGATGAAGGGATCTTACTTTTCATCAGAATGTCGCACTCAATTTTCTATATAAACAGAATTGAAAATAGGATTATAGACATGTACAAACCTTCATTATTCTTAGCACTCATTGCCGTTGCTTGGGCAGTCCCTGTACCTAAAGCTGAAAAAGAGCTAGCAAAACCAGATGATGAAGATCCAGATGAAAGAGGTCTTCTTGGAGGTTGTGGAGGTTTATTTGGTGGCGATTGTCATAGACCACCACAGCAAGTAGTGTTTGTTGGAAATAGAGGTTGGGGAGGCTATCCTGGTTATGGTGGTTGGGGAGGCTATCCTGGTTATGGTGGTTGGGGAGGCCATCCTGGTTATGGTGGTTGGTAGTAGATTTTTTGAAATAAATTTCTGGTTTAAAAACATGTGCTATTTTCAAATAGACTAACAGAGTGAGTAACCTTTTTGTTTAAAAGGTTAAATTTCATAAATCTGAGCCCTTTTCAGATCAAATCATTTTTTGATCAATGGGTCGAAAAATGAAATATTAGTTATTTGAAATATATATGGGAGTTTATTTTTGTTCAGAGTAGTCCCTTTTTGATTCTTTGCTTAACTCAACCAAATTTTTAATGATTATTAATCAACCAATTATTTAATAAGTAAAATGGGGACTACTCTGAATGAAAATAAACTCCCATATTCAGAAGATGAGACCTAAGATAAACTGTTATTTCACATTCTCATTCTTTTCTGTAAATTGAAAACTCCATGATTTCAAAAAATAATAAAAATCAGCCATGCATAATTTAAATTCTGATAATTCATTTATTCAAAGTACTTTATAAATACAAAATAATGGGGACTATTTAACATAAATGCCCTTTAAAGATAAAGTATAGGGACTACTAGTTTCTTTTGAATATATTACGCCGTTTTACGCAAAAAGGCAAGCGAATTTTAATTAATAATAAATATACAAATTAATATCTAGTACCAATATTTATATATAATATTTTCCATACATTGAGCTTTATTTTTAAAGTATATTTCTTTAAATTACTATAATGGATAACTTACAAAAATTCAATAACTGATAAAGAACAACGTGTATTTATCAAATTTGGAGTAATTCTAGGCCACAGTTCGGGAATAATACACAAAGAATTAGTTAAAACAATAGGAGAAAAGACCGATAAATATAATACAGTGAAAAATATGGTTTCTAAGTTTAATAAGGGCCAAAGTTGTATTGAAGACACTAGAAGAGGCGATACAAGTAATCATTTAATAAAAGGAAATACAATTGAGAAAATTAAGGAATATCTTGCTTAAAGTAGAGCCTGGTCGTGCCTCAAACTTTCCATGTTAGTAAATTGTAGCAAAGCTACTGCTTATCGGTATTTAACAGAAGATTTACAAATGAAGAAATTATTGAGCAAATGGGTTTCTCATTTTCTCACACAGGAACAAAGAGAACATAGAGTATTAGCATGTAGATATAATTTGGAGCAGTTATCAAAACAAAACTCCCTAATAAACAGAACATTGGCTATAGATGAAACTTGCCTTACTTTATATATGCAACCTCAGCGTGACCAGTCTCGATTTTGGAGAACTAAGGACGAAAGTCCACCAAAAATTGTAACACAATCAAACTATCAGAGAAAAAGAATGTTTATACTAGCAATGGATTATAATGGTGTTGCATATTGGAAGCTTTGTGCACCTAAAGAGACGGTAACTTCATAAGTCTATATATGCTTTATTAATGAAGTTTTACTAAAAGTCTACCTGATAAGAAATTCAAGTATCCTATGGCTTTACAAGATAATGCAAGACCTCATAAATCAAAGCTTGTAATTGATTTTTTTGATGATAACAAAATCCGCACTTGGTATCATCCTCCATATAGTCCACATATAAGTCCACCTGATTTTAATTGTTTTGGTAGATTAAAGAGGAAGTTAAGAGAAAATGTTCATGACAATTGGGAAGAGTTGGAATTACAACTAGAGACTATTATCCAGGAACTTAATATAAAGGGTCATATGAATGGTATTCAGCAGCTAGCTGAAAGATGGAGCGATGTAATAAAAGTAGAAGATTCATATATATAAGTTTCATCTTTTTAAATCTCATAAGTAATTTTTTATTTAAAAATTTTCCTTTACCTCTTTGCGTGAAACGACGTAATAGATTTTTTGAAATAAATTCTAGTCTTCAAAACTCTAACTATTGAGTAAAGCCGTTAATTTGATAACTCCTGTTTTTCATTAAAAAACTCAAACTAGCCTTTTATTTCCAAAGAGCTCTAGTTCTATTTTTGACGCACTTCTAAAGTAGCTAAGTGAGATTTCTGTTTTGAAAACAAATAAATGAGAAAATCTAAAAGGAAAAAGTGATATAGAATGAATAAGAATAAAGGAAGGATAAATTCAAATAATTTGTATTCAAAAACTATTTTTTTGTGGCGCAGAAACCTTTTAAAGTGGATCTTGCTTTTCATCAAAATGTACAAACTTTCTTTATTATCAGCTTTATTTTCAACTACTTGGACTGCGCCTGTTACCAAACCAAAAAGCTACCCTGAGGAATAAAAGGAGGATGAAGTTGGTGAAAGAAGTTTCTTTGGAGGAGGCGGTTGTGGAAACGATGGCCTTTTGGGTTTATTTGGAAGTGACAATCAAGGCTGTTATATGCATAGAGACCCACAGATAACTTATGTAAATGATGGGCCGCCAATGGGAGGTTATGATATGCCAATGGGGGGATATCCAGATTTTATTAGTGTTTTGAAACAAATCATATATTTCAAAATTGCAGCTATTTCTATGCTAATTGTATTTTAAAGTCCATTCGATTTGCTGGACTTTTATCAAAGTCTAAATCATACCTCCTCGTATCTAAATATCCATGAGTCATTTTCTGCTTTGCTTCTCTTTTTAGGTAATCAAATTTTGAAGTCTCTGGATACATTCTTTACCAAAAACAGAAAACACAAGATTACAAGTATATCTTTTACAAAAATATAAAATCATGGTTTAATAATAGTTCGGGTGTTGTTTTCTTAAAATGGCACTTTATTCCCTTTTGATTCTTTTCTTAACTCAACCAAATTTTTAATGATTATTGTTCAACCAATTATTTATTAAGTAAAATGGGTGAACAAAATAAACTCCCATATGTGGTTAGCGGACCTATCGATAGTACTCTACCTTCAAGACAGGAGCAGGACATTAAGCATAATCTAGACAAAGGATTTGCTATGGAAGTAAACCCTGACAACCCCATAGACAAAGGAACTAAGAGTACAGACTCTATGGTAATAGCGGTTCAAAAGGTTACCTACAAGGATCCAGATACCGTTCCCTGCTCGGAAGAGAGAATGGGCACGAAGGATAATATTGGTTTTATGAAAAGAAGTAAAATCTTATCAATTTATATAGATTATCTACTGTTTTAGTTAGTTATTGGCTATAGTTCCTTTAATGTCAAAGTTGCTCAAATCAAGATGTTAAGACTGCTTGTGGTTAATTTCTATGTAAAATTCAGAAGAATGACCATCAAATAAGGATGATCTATCTGCAAATATTATATATTAGGGCGTTCCGCGCAAAGAGGGACTCGACTTTTGTTTAATCACTCCTTTAATAATATACTAATAATATCAAGTCTTTTAAATTAATTTATATAGACTACAAGCCTTATTTATAAATAATTATATTTTGAATATTGTCATGAATAGCTTGCAAATATTAAAAAGATTCAATTTCAGATAAAGAATAACGGATTTTCATCAAATTAGGCGTAATCCTGGGACACAGTTCTGGGATAATTCATAAAAAATTAATTGAATCAGCTGTAAATAGTGCCTATAAACTAAATTCAGTCAAGAATTTAGTTAATAAGTTTAAGAGCGGCTATAATGTGGTCGAAGATAGCCGAGGAGGCGATACAAGTGATGTCTCAAAAAAAGAAAATGTAATTGATGAAATTAAAGAATAGTTGACCCAAACTAGAACATGGTCTTGCCTCGAACTTTCCATGCGAGTGAATTTTAGTAAAACAACAGTATTTCGATATTTAACAGAAGATTTACAAATGAAAAAATTATTAAGTAAATGGGTACCTCATTTTCTCATGGATGAACAAAGAGAACATAGAGTGTTAGCATGTAAAAACAATATGCAACTCTTATCGAGACAAAATAACTTAATTAATCGAACTTTGGCAATAGATGAAACTTGGGTGTCTTTATACATGCAACCCCAAGGTGACCATATTCGATCTCGGAGAAATAAGAATGAAGACACACCTGGATTTGTACTTCAATCTAAATATGAAACAAAGAAAATGCTACTACTAGCAATGGATTTTCAATGTGTTTCTTATTGGAAGCTCTGTTTTCCTAAAGAGACTGTAACTTCAGATGTCATAAAATCTTCCTAATAGAATTATTAGACAAATAGTTACCTGATAAGAAATTCAAGGTACCTATAATAATACATTATAATGTTAAGCCGCATAAATCAAATCTTATAAAGCAGTATTTTATTGATGAAAATATTCGGGTTTGGGATCATCCTCCCTATAGCCCTGATATTAGCCCTCCTGATTTCAATTGTTTATGGAAATTAAAGAGGAACTTAAAGGAAAACATTTATGATGATTGGCATGAACTAGAAATTCAGCTAGAAAGTGCAATTCAGGAGCTCAATGCTAAAGGTTTTATGAATAGTATCCAAAAGTTACCCGAAAATGGAGAAGTGTAATAGATGCAGAAGGTTCGTATCTATAAACATACTAATTTTCAACTTTATATCTTTTATAGTAATTTTTTTGAATGCCTCTTTTCTCGGAACGCTCTAATATAGCACTTTATTTTCGTTCAGAGTAGTCCATTTATTAAATAATTGGTTGAAAAAGAGTGAGAATAATTAAAAATTTGGTTGAATTAAGAAGAGAATCAAAAAGGGACTACTCTGAACGAAAATAAATTGCCATATTACTGAAATCGAGAATGTGTATGTGTGTGTTCGTCAATCACTTTAGTAGGACTAAAGAGAATAACATAAAAATTATATCAAAAGATAGGTAAAAATACTGTGGGTAACATAGGCTATATTAGACTTTAAAATATATTCTCTACATAGAGTAAATAACGTTTTAGTAAATTTGAGCACGTGTCATTTTTATTCTTAACGTCAAACTCTTAATAATGTTGGTATATATCTTCCTAAGCCTGTTTTCTCACATGGTCAGCTTTATGTTGCCTTTTCTAGGGCTGTTTCAAGAGATAAAGTAAAGGTAGAGATAATAAATACTCAAAATCAGGGTACTCTTAGGATGGAAGCTTTAAAGTATACACAAAAAATATAGTATATCATGAGATCTTGAATTAAATATTATTTTACATTCTTATTCAAAAAATAGTTTGTGTTAAACTATATAATAATAAATCCATATTATAAAGGTAGAATGATTTTTATAGGAGTTTGAGATATTAAATTTTTCAATATATAAGCTAAAAACACTATTATAGCTTAATTTATTATAAAAGATTTTCAATCATTAAATTTATACGAAATAATTATTAATATTATCTTATATTTTCTCCATAACGTATTTTTCACCCAGTTCGAAAGAACGGGCTTATAAACTTGTTCAATTGAAAATATGCGACTATTCAATTGCAAAACCCTGTATAAGTTTTCAAAGCTCAAGCTATTATTAGACTTCGGATTAGGTGTATTAATTTATTTGATGAAGTTCTACACATGCCAGGATTTTGGCTACACAACGCCAGGTTCGAGAGAATTTCGAATTGAACCCTAAGGAAATAGCTTTCAACTTATCAAAAAACCTTATATGGAGTGTATTTATCTATAATTACAATGGATTTCTCTTCACATTTTCAATTCGAAATTTTTCTAGCCTGGCGTTATAGCTAAAATCCAGGTATTATGTAGAATTTCCCATTATTTAATACTCATAACATCGTGACTTTTGGAGAAAAATTAATTAGATAAGGAATTAAACTAAAAATACATCTAGTTTTTCCATCAGATCAAAAAACTGAGGCTAAGAAACATTTAGCAAGGGATCTTACTTTTCATTAGATCATAACATTGAGGCTGAGAAACATGGAAGAAAATTTTTGAAGAAAACTTAATATTTTGGTTGAAATAAAAAATACAAGTATAATTTGGTTGATAAATAAGTATAATTTCTATTCATTTATCAACCAAAGCAGATTTTTATGTAATTATTAGAATTCTTCAACCAAAATAATAAAGATCTTTCGAGAATTATACTGAATTCTTCAACCAAAATGATTGGTTTCTTTCAAAAATTTTGGTCCAAATTTAGCAAGGGATCTTACTTTTCATCAAAGTGTTTCAATAATTTGTTTATTTAACCAAGGGAGAAAAATAGAATAACAAGATGTATAAACCTTCTTTATTATTAGCATTAGTTGCCACCGCTTGGGCTGCACCTACACCTAAGTCTGAAAAAGCACCTGCCAAGAATGAAGACAAAGGCGATGACGAAGTATTTAAAAAAGCACCTGCCAAGAATGAAGACAAAGGCGATGACGAAGTATTTAAAAAAGCACCTGCCAAGAATGAAGACAAAGGCGATGACGAAGTATTTAAAAAAGCACCTGCCAAGAATGAAGACAAAGGCGATGACGAAGTATTTAAAAAAGCACCTGCCAAGAATGAAGACAAAGGCGATGACGAAGTATTTAAAAAAGCACCTGCCAAGAATGAAGACAAAGGCGATGAAAAAGTAACAGAAAAAGCACCTGCCAAGAATGAAGAAGATGAAGGCGATGAAAAAGTAACAGAAAAAGGTCTTTTATTAGGCTGTGGAGGTCTTATTACCAATATATTGGCAGATGATGATGAGTCATGCCACGGAAAAAGATATGGTTATGGTTATCCAGGAATGTACGGAGGATATGGTTATCCAGGAATGTACGGAGGATATGGTGGAGGATATGGTGGAGGTTATGGTAGAGGATATGGTGGAGGATATGGTGGAGGATATGGTGGAGGATATGGTGGAGGTTATTGAGGTTAGGGAAGATGATTTGGTTGGTGATATTTTTGAAATAAATTGCACATTTCAAAATTTTAGTTATTGTAAGTAAATACGCGATCAATCTTTTTGAAAAATATTGTACAACTCCTTTTAGTGAAAATAGATGGTTTTATTTCAACTTTGTTATTTTAATTCCTCTAATAACTTATACTATTTTAATATGAAATCTTTTTATCTTACATAATGTAAAATCATTATGTCCAAAAATAGATGTTTTGAAATTACTTAATACATAAAGCTCTTTTTATAAGTAAAAATGAAGGCATTTGAGAATATAGAAAAAATCAACTCAATTAAATTATTACTGATAGGCTCTATGCATTTTAGTAGCGAACTGTATGATTAGATATGTTGATTTGCGCTGGCTTTGTTTACCAATCAATCCGTAGTGAAGATAAAACAATGATTTATAGATCGCGAATATTACTCAAACATTACCACTCTTTAACAGAAGCATATAAGGTGTGGTCCGTTATTCCTGTCCAAAAACTAAAATAATAAGAAGCGTAATATTTATTTTAAAAATAAACAAATAAAATATATTTAATTTAATGTTTTATTTTTAAAGTGTTTATATACATTTCTCCTCGAAATATGTGGAAGGACATTTTGGTATTTTCATTTTGACTTTAGAAGTGATTATTTTAGTAGGACTTTTTTTAATAAATAGAAGTACCTATTTCTTCTACAAACTTATGTATAGTTTTTGTACTTATTCTTTAAATCGTCTTTTTAAAATCAATATTTTCGTTAATAGTGGCAGATTGCATTTGCCCTGTTTTGATTCTCATTCTTTAAAAATAAAATATATTAAAATTTAATTACTTTAATTTAATAAATAAATGTGTTTCAAAAATCACATAATTTGTCTGTATTTAAATTTATAAAATTGGACAGGAATAACGGACCACTCCTTATCTTTGAACTGTTTTACAAAGGCTCAACTATAATAACAAGAATGTGTTCTTACAAATCAAATGGCATGGAAACTTATAAGGAATAAATTTGGAACAAACATTTATGTCATTGCAAGCAAACGCTCTTGATTTTCCTTGGTTTATTTTGATTAGCGAGAAAAGTAATAAACAATAAAATAGGAATACAAATACCCCAAAAATTACACCGACATATTCAACAATGAAATTCCTTAACTTAGTGATTTTCCTCTCAATACTCTCAGACATCATTAGTGCCACCATAGTCCTACAAGAGAATCCAACAGCCTTATTATCTACGAAAAATGATACCAAGACGAAAAAGAAGAAACGAAAGAGAAAAAACAGGAACAGAAAAAGCAAATTTCTTGTTCCATTGAATTGCGCGTCAAATTTAACAGTTTCTGATCCAATTTCAACTTCAGGTGTTATTTCTACTAATGGAACCGATCAACTTGGTAGACATGTACCGCTTTATCCTAATCCTTATGATTATAGAAATTTAGGCAGTGCAAATTGTTCAGAATCGAGTGGGAAAAGAGCTTAGCTAGAAACATATTTCAATAAAATTCTTTTTTGTTCATTTTTTGTTCATCAATTGTTCCCATTATAATTCTAGCTCTTATTTTGAAAACACTAGCTACGTTTATTGGCGATAAACAGAGGTTACATAATTTTTAAACAAACCAGGTGTATCGATATGAAATGATGTTTTGTCCTGACAAGAAACTATATAAAATACTATATTAGTCATCATAAACAGAAATTTATAAACTATCAAATTCGAGAAGTACCATTCTAAAGGTTTCGGTCAAGGCGAAGTTCTTAGTCCTAACAGAATTGTGGCTAAAATGTCAAACATCAAGAATAGTTCTAAAATTGGATGTTTTTAGAAATATCAATTAATTACACAATTATAATGATAAAAAAATATATATATTTTTCTAGTTCTTTTTATTCTGGGGGTGTTAACTGGAATATATTTTGTCAAGAACTTTTATTGCATTTTGTGACAAGTTTCATTCAGCCATAAAACGAAAATAGTAAAAAAATAATATAAAATATAAACAACTAAAAAAACGACCAATTCCTCATCCAAAAAATTACAAAAAAAGATTAGAATAAAAATAACAAATTTGAAGAAAATAGTTATCTTTATTTAGAAGCTCAAAGATAATTTGAAACTTGAAACTTGTAAAACAAAGAAAGATGAGGCAAAAAAGTATAAATAAAATGAACAAGTAAAGAAAAATTCAGAAATGAATTATTTAACCATCCTTGGATTAGCGTTCAGCACCATCAATGCATCTTCCGTAGCCGAGCCAGCTGCAGAACCAGCCGTAGAAAGCAATCCAGACAGTGCAGAGGGAAAAAGGGTAACCCTTTACGGACCTATGCCAGATTTTCCAGGACAAGCACCTCTGCAAGGTAGATTCGATGAATATGGTACACCTGATCCTTATGGTGCTTATAGTCCAGATGGTATGTTTCTAGGTAGAGTTCCTGGTTATAATAGACCTTATCCAGGTTATTATGGTTACCCTGGCGGTTATCATCGATTCGGTGGCGCTTATGGTTACTTTGGTCGTGACTATTAGAATTTTTATTAAATTCTCTGGTTTTATTTTGGTTATAGAGCTTAAAGCACACTCGATTATTAGCCTACTTTTCGTTCAAGAGTAGAAAATGGTTAACATGCAATAAAAAATATTAGAGAGTTTATTGTATAAATATATTTGGTATAAATTTCTAATATTAAGTTCAAGTCATCGTTTTTTGGCATCCAAAATTTTTAACCAAGGCTCGGGGATATAAGGCACAAAAATTCTACCATAATCCGGTAAATAAGGCGACAAGTTATTCAACTTTGACGCAGACCCAATCTTAGAATCCGGATCCCGATTATCAGCCGTTTCGAATTGATCTTGCTCGCTATGTAAGTACGGAAAGATTAAAGAACTATGTTTATAAGCCCCGCTAAATAACTCCAACTCATCTTGAGGTTGTGATTTAATGGAATGGGATGTGGATCGAGAATGACTCATTAAACTAGAACTTCTTTTGTTAGGTATTTCAAGGTGAAGTGATTCGGAATAGACTTTAGGCATTGGTATCGATTGAATTGATAAATCCATATCTTCATGATTGAAATCTTTCAAGTTTAATCCTTGCAATGATATAGTATTTCTTTTATTACTCGATCGTTCTTTAACTGTATTAAATGAAGGTTGTGCATTAGTTGCAACCATCGATTCGATGTATTGTTTTATGGTAGTAGAGATCTTAGGTTCATTAATCTCGAATCGATAATGTTGGGAGGCAAGATAAATCTGATCATACGATAGAGAATCCAACGTATTCAAAGTGGAAACAAAATCATCCAAATTAGTATGTGTAGTATAACATTGTAAGAATTGTACCAATTCGATAACAAATTGGAATTTACTCACTATATTATGTTTTTCTGTCAACTCGGAATGAGTTGAATCTAAGGCTTGCGAAGCTGCCATCAAATCTCGTTCTAAACTATCATTTCTATTAGGAGTGTTAATAGCTGAAGATGCTTCTGGTAACGAGAAATAGCCATTAAGTTGCTCAGTCCTTAACCAATCTTCCAAAACCGAAACATTGAGACGTATCTGCACCGCTCGAGCACGATTACAATAGCGTGGATATTTCAGTATTCGATTGAATAATTCGGATGATATAAAATGGATTATTTGATTAAAGAATTGATAAATTATATTAGGGTGTATTTCGTATAATTGGAGTCGTACTAAGGAGGTGTTTAGCATTAATAAGAAATCTTCTGGACTTTTACTATTGTCCAATAAGGATGGTGCTTTCGAATTGGTTAATTTTCGTCTTAGAGAATTAGCGGCGCTGTTCGATGTTGGGGATTTGAGCAGTTGATCTAAAGTCTCTTGATGTTTATTTATAGATACTTTTCGATCATTACCCGCAAAAGTGAATCCGAAAAACGACCTTCTTTTCAATTTCTTATCATCTACATCATCATCTTTATTTAATGGTTGATATTGAGTTTCATCGATTAAACCAGGTATTGCTTCATATTCTAATATACATTTATTCAGCATCGTCTCGATGGAACTTTGTAGGTTGGTACATAAGAAACGATAAATCAATTCTATAGAATGATCTGTAAATTGAAGAAACTTTTGAATCATAGAATTATGCACCAAGTTAGGATCCTTGAAAAAATAATATTTCAATTGGACAAGATTAGATAGCCAAAACGTCATAGAATTAGCTTCCTTCTTAGTTTTTAAAGACTGAATTTTCTCATTAATAAAATGTTGTCCCGTCTGAAGTAATTCTAATAATAAATCATGAGTAGAGAAATAGAACGCAAATCTCGTAGCCAAAAACAACACATTTGATGGTATAGACCTATGATCTCTTGGGCTATAACGAGATTCGATATCCATAATAATAAGTTGAATAATCCTCGGAACATCAGAAGATGAAAACACATACATTTGTGCTAAATTAGGTTCCGTCCAATCAAATTCTAAATCAATATAATCCGTATCATTTTCATCTTTTAATTTGTGTCTTAATACTACCTCCAGATTAGATCCAAAACTTTCTATTGCATTTAATTTATTCGATTCTTCTTCAACCATACCAAATTGACTTTTCTCGCCAATATAAGATTGATGATCTTCATAACTATTTGAAGTTTGAACCTCGATAGAATTCGATGCTAGGGTGTTGGATAAATCTATTGAGCTGGTGTATGTCGCAATTGATTTCTTTGTTTGATTTCGTAGTCGTTTATTATGATTCCAAATAAGTGCTAACTTTGAATGCTTTTCTTTTTCATCCACATTTTTCATACCATGATTAACCAAATCCACCACATTACGACCTTTCAGTGTCTTATTATAAACTTGACAACCGTTATCAAGGAGGATTTGGACTACCAAGATATGATTCTGCGATAATGCCCACATGAGTGGACTCCATCCATCTATTTAAAATATTAATTTGGAGGGATTTGGGTTACTTGAATCCTGAATATCAACATTGGCGGCATGAGTAATTAGTAATTTTGTTATTTCAACATAACCAAAACAAGCTGAATAACATAAGGGTGGAGTTCCATCTATCAAGATATCTATATCTAACCATTCACTCGTTTCGTTGGAATTGGTTTTCAGTTTAACAGCTTTGAATAGATAATTTATTAAGTCTTTATTTCCATTTATACAATTTTCTAATAATAATTTTGTTAGTTTCGGTTTCCCTATTTCGGAATCTAATTCTAGTATAGTATCTATATATTCTGAATATTCTTCATCTCCTTTCTTTGAAGAAGTTTCGGCTTCGTTCATTAGGTTGGATTTAAAAAGTTTCAAAATGGGGATTTATAGGGTGAATGTGCCTAATTGTGATCGGAAATTGCATTGGTTCACTTAAACTAAATAAATAATACAAAATGTAAATTTATATTTATAATAAGTTTATAATATATTTATTTTGATTATTTAATTTATATAAAATCAATAAGCTTATAAAAACGTTATGTTTTTTTACCTTTAAAAGCTA
>NIPM01001115.1:0-28146 GCA_002738285.1 Holacanthella duospinosa | reverse complement strand
AGAAGACAAAAAGGCTAATAAATACTTGAAATATAATAATTTATAAATTTATTTAAAAAATAATAAATATACACTATCTTTAAATTAGCTTTCATTTTAAATTGTTGTAATATGGGACTATATTTTTGAAACATAATTCTATTCTAATTAGTCGAGAAATTTTAGTTTCTTGAATGCATAAAATAGTAAGAATGAAAATAAATTCAAATATTTATCAACTTTACTATCCATAAAATAACTCTTAGCTATATTTCTTGCCATTTTAATTGCTTCCTCAACCAATTTTCACTATGATGCACTAATATTCTAGAACTATAACCGAGGCTTCAAAAATNCCAATTTTCACTATGATGCACTAATATTCTAGAACTATAACCGAGGCTTCAAAAATCTTGTCCCATATTGTAACTTTATTTCAAGCTATAATTTCCAAATCCTCAAAAAACAAAAAAAATGAAAATACCACGTTGCACCTACGAACCCTATGAAATAGGAACTAAAGCGCATATCTCAATGTTAAAAATAACATTAAATAGCGAACATTTAAAGCANCAACCCTATGAAATAGGAACTAAAGCGCATATCTCAATGTTAAAAATAACATTAAATAGCGAACATTTAAAGCAGAAATTACAATATAGTTGTTTGAAAGAAATAGGATCAAGTATTCTCACTCTAAATTGAGGTGTTTTATAGCTTTGTTAACGCCTAATGTGGAATTTTATAAGCCAAAAGTGAATTTATACGAGCCAAATTCAATAATAAGGTAACCATCTTCTTTTATATGATTTTTAAAGACATATGATACAAGAATCGAAATCGAATAAACCCGATTTTTTATCCTTAGATTCCTTCTTGTTTTGGGAGAAAGAAGCTCTCAATCCACTTTGTTTAAAAGCTCGAACGAGTAATGAGAAGCCTTATTATACTGATAAAATGTTGGTTCAAAAAGTATTTGATCTAATAGGTTCGAAAATTCCATCAATCAAATTAGTCACACCAGAATATCAAGCTGTACCCTCCCTCTCCAATGGTTTTGATTGATTTAGAACGTGAATTTGTTGATTTTGTCTAATATTTATTATATCTTTATTTCTGATGTTGGAAGCGGTTTAGCGCAAGATTATAAGGACTTGAAAGTTTGGTTTGATAAGCTCTTATCTCAATTAGAAGTCAATAAATGGATCCAATCAACTGAAGATATGGTATATAAACACTTATAAAGATATTTTTTATAGAAAGATGGGATTGTAGAACAAGATGAAGTCGACACTCAAATTAGAGAACCTAATTTAGCACAAAATATCCCGTTTTACAAGGAAGATTCGATCTCCAAGTTAATTTCCTCGATCTTATCTTTTTATAGAAAGCCTATTTCAGGACAAGAGAATATATTAATTACATCAGCATTACCCTATGTCAACAATATTCCTCATTTAGGTAATGTGATAGGATCAGTATTAAGTGCGGACGTCTATTCCAGGCAAAAATCTTCTCTTAATCAACTTTACCCCTTTTCTATAGATGGTGCAAGATTTCTAACATTAATTCTATCTATATTTGTGGTACTGATGAATATGGCACTGCAACGGAGACTAAGGCTATTGAAGAAGGTTGTACACCGAGACAGATTTGCGATAAATATTTCCAATTACATAAAATGGTCTATGATTGGTTTCAAATTGGGTTTGATTATTTTGGTAGAACTACGACGCAGAAACAAACAGAGTATCATCGACAGTTGCTTATTTTTGGTAGGATTTCACAAGGTATTTTCTTGGATTTGCATAAGAATGGTTATTTATCTGAAAAGACTATTTCGCAATTATATTGTGAAGCTTGTAGTAGATTTTTAGCTGATCGATATGTAGAAGGAACATGTCCGAAATGTGACTATGACGTAGCCCACAAAATCATCCATATACTCATTTATTTTATAGAATGCAAGGGGAGATCAATGCGATAATTGTGGTAGCTTATTAAAAGCGGAAGAATTAATTAAACCAGGATGTAAATTAGATGGAAAAGCACCCATCTTAAAACCTACAACTCATATATTTATGGATTTGGATAAATTTCAAACAAAATGTGAAGATTTTGTCGCCCAATCCTCAACCGAAGGTAAATGGCCATCGAACACTACTAAGATCGCACAGTCTTGGTTGAAAGAAGGCTTGAAGTCGAGATGTATTACTAGAGATTTGAAATGGGGTACTCCGATTCCTTTAGATCATATGAAGGATAAAGTATTTTATGTCTGGTTTGATGCTTGTATTGGCTATCCATCAATCACGGCTAATTATACCGATGATTGGCAATTATGGTGGAAAAATCCTGCTAATGTAAAATTGTACCAATTCATGGGTAAAGATAATGTCCCATTTCATGCTATCATCTTTCCGTGCTCGCTAATGGGCACCGACGAACAATGGACTAAGGTTCATCATATTAATTCAACGGAATATTTGAATTATGAAAATGGCAAATTTTCAAAATCACGTAATCAAGGTGTATTCGGTGATGCGCCTATGAAGTTACCTTTTAATACTAGTGTATGGAGATATTACTTGATTAGTATCAGACCAGAAACCAGTGACTCGAATTTCGAATGGAAGGATTTTATCACTAAGAATAATTCGGAACTCCTGGCTAATCTAGGCAACTTTTGTAATAGAATATTGAAATTTCTTTATACTAAATATGATGCCAAATTACCAAAAATTAGTAAGAATGCTTTGGATGGTGAAGATGAGCTGGAATTTATTAAGAATGTTAATCGTTATTTGGACCAATATCATTCGGATATGAAAGATGTTAAGTTGAAAGCTGGTATGAGAACAATGATGGAAATCAGTCAACTGGGAAATCAATACATTACAGTAAAGAAAATCGATAACACCCTATTTACGGAAAACAAGGCAGAATGTGATAAATTGATCATGATTTCGGTTCATTTAATCTATCTTTTAGCTTCCTTAATGTTTCCTTTTATGCCAGAAACTTCCAATCAATTATCTAAGATTTTGAATGCTCCTTTGGCTACTTTCAAAGCATTTCCTAATGGTTTCAACGTGGATCTTTTGTTGCCTGGTCACATAATCAATAAACCAGCTCATTTATTCTCCAGAATTGATGAAACTTTAGAAGCAGTTTACCGTAAACAATTTAGTGGTCAATAGACTTATTAAACATATTTGGTCCTTATTGTACGTAAACCGTATTTATATTTATTTATTGAATTTCAAAACGATGCAAAACGTGCTAATAAATTCATCAAAAGCCGTCAATAATTCTTTCGAAGTATTAGTATCAATAANCAAAACGATGCAAAACGTGCTAATAAATTCATCAAAAGCCGTCAATAATTCTTTCGAAGTATTAGTATCAATAACAACAACTTTAACTGACCATTCTGCCGACGCAAACGACTTACCAAATTGTTGAAAATAATTATGTGTCATGAGGAAAACATGACACTTAATGTCTGTAGAAACATTAGGTTTGAAATTAAGCTCATGTTGATCGATCAATTCTAAACTAGCCTTATTACCATAATAAATCGAAATCAACAAATGACGAAACAACAATCTAAAAACTTTCTGCCATTCTGATACCAACTCTAAGGTTGGTACAACTATGAGGACTGGGAATTGTAAATGGTATACGATCATCATGGTTATCAAAGTTATTATCGTTCGATCAACATCTAAAAATAAACCAGATAAGGGATACAATTATGAATAATAAGGTTCAAAGGCAATTGTTCAGCCCAACGATCATACAGCCCTCTAATAAATGTTTAGAAAGAAATTTACCTTAAAAGGGTATAATTGGGCATCACTTCAGCGGCATTAATATCCAATCCAATATTCCTAATTTCGACCTGATCCTTCTTAGGCACACAAAAGAAATCCAAAGGCTTCTGATAGTAAATATAATACATGAGCGCCGACATCATATCTGGTTTATCGACCATTGGAATCCAACAACCTAAACCAACACATCATTAATGTGGGATGAAACCTTCATCGTAAGAAGAGTCCATAAACTTAACTAGGACTTTAGTAATCATATTAATAGGCAGTTTATTTCTCTCGTCAAACTCTTTTAAAACCCTATTCCAAATCTCCAAATCCAAAACCTGGATTTGCAAGATTCTATCAACTAACAACCAATTTTTATTAAACGCTGATGCATATGATTCTCTTTTACTCAATTGATTATAGCGACTTAATAATAACCGATAAATGGATCCTAACCAAGCTTCGGGTACTCTAACAAGCTGATCAAATGGTTTATCTTTGAGTTTAACCGTATAAAGCAAGAACCGCTTAATATCAAAGATGGGTAATGGGTTGATGAACGCTTCTGATGGAAGTTTCTTCAATTGAACGGTAAGTAGGTCAGAAGAAACAATCCTTTGCACCTCAAATTGCGAAGAACACCAATAACATAAGTTAGGTGTTGGGTCGCGAAGTTCGAAATTGAGGCAATTGTAAACAGAATCAATGCACATAGAATGATATTTCAATTTACATTCAGAACAATGTAAAAGTGGTTTATTGCGTTGTGCCATTACTTGACAGATATAACATACCATCATAGTGTTATTTTGGCACACCATTGAGTTGGCTAATTGATTAGGCTTACCAACATTATTATAATTTCGGAATAGTGGTATCGGAGCCAATGACATAGAATTATTCGATCTTATGTTATTGTTAAAAGGCGACATAGAGTTGGAGCTCATACTATTCATCGGTTTTGTATTCGTTTGTGAAATCGAATTTCCTTGTGAATCATTTCGCTTAAATCCGATCGGAAAATCACCGGAAACAACGTTATTAGTCGAAACCTAAACGAAAAATCAATCACTGGAATATTACTTTAGGCGAAAAAGCGAGATCAATTACCTGGGCCATAGTCGAATTTATAGAGGCATATGTCGATGTTCTACTAGGATTGGATCGAGTTTGAACGATATTATTTATACCCATTCGATCAGTCAAAGATTCTTTAAACGGTGCCTCAGCACCATTTGGAGCTGTATCATTAATATGATCAGTAGATGGCAAGTAAGATGTATTACTCTTCAGTCGTCTCCATTTGATGTCAGCGGAGCTCAAATAAGATTCTTTAAACTCGAAATCGAGATTGGAATGAATGAAATTTTTTAGCAAACTGAGATGTTCTGGTTTGGTTATATTATCTACTGAAACCTAAAATAACAAAATCAAAATTAGTGATGAGAGTACCCAAATGAAATCTCTCTCTTCATTGATGATAGCTTTGTAAAATGTCGTCGAATCGTTTACTTTCAATTGTACAAATTCCAATATATCTCCTTTGCTAAACAAGAAAATCAGATCAAGGTATACTATTTCTTCATAGGTGGATTAACGCAGATGAAATTCGACTTAATTTCATCTAATTTAATATCTGGTCTAATCCTACAAACATTAAAATCCAAAATATAGATACAAAGAGAAGAATAAAGGAGTAAGTTTCCTCACCTTAATAGAGGCGGAAGAACCATCATATGAGATATATTTGTCCCAAAAGGTGATCATAGTATACAAAATGCTCAATCGAATATAGCCAACATTTCTGAAATTAACTGTACTAAGATACTCTTCTTCCACCTTAAACTTGATCAAAACATGATACAAGAATTTACAACCAAACTCATTCCCCAAAATATAGTTATGAAATTCAGTGTCCAACCTACGCAATGTATGTCGGAGGGTTAAGATTAATTTCTTCAACCATAATTCATGTTCTTCTTTATAAGTCTTATAGATATTTAAACGAACCAAATCTTCAATAACACATTTAGGCATAAAAGGATACAATTGAGTTTGAACGTCTGAAACTAATTCGTTCGGCGTAATGAGGCCTACAATTTGATGTTCAATAAGTTGGACTTTGTAATATCGTTTTTGGTTCAGGGTGTTCAAATCGAGTATTAATTTGATGGAACTGTTCGCTAATTCATGCCCTATAAAATTCATCCTTGATGGGGTCTCTAAAGTTCGGGTCTTTCTGTGCGTGATTCACAAAAAAAAACTTAATTATGGGTCCAAATCGATTATGAAATTAGAGATCGCATGTATGATCTTTCCTTTTATGCATATTTGAAGTGACCATTTTCCAATCTATACTCTCATAAGGGTTGTGCCACAAATTTTGCGCACTAATTAATTTTTTTTAGCCACAAAATACCAGAATAAAAATTATATTGTGGCAAACCAGACAATATAAATATGACTCTTTATTTTCCTTCAGAGTAGTCCCTTTTTGATTCTTTGCTTAATTCAACCAAATTTTTAATGAATCTAGATTATTGTTCAACCAATTATTTAATAAGTAAAATAGGGACTACTCTGAACGAAAATAAAGAGCCATATATAAATCTGAAAATCTGTGTGTGTATGTATGTGTTATCGAACTCCTCCTTCAGTTTTTAACCAATATATTTAAAACTTTAGACATAGATCAAGATATATTACGAGGGTGCACGTTGCTACTTATCTTTTTTAAATAGGCCTTCTAAGCTCTACAAATCGATGCTTTAGTGATACAAAGACTAAAAGAATAACCTTTTAACCGATCAGATATCACCATCTTGATTATCTTAATAAAAGTTATATATTTTTTAAATATAGAATCTAAAGATATTAAAGACATCCATTTAGTTATTAATAAGAAGTAAGAATATCAATTAAAAAAGTAGAAATATAATCAATGTTCAATGAATTTATATTTAATTATATAGATCTTAAAATATATTATGAAAGTAATTAATAAAGGACATAAGGAGATAGTTAATGAATATACTAAAAAAGTAAATCATTTATTTAAATTATTAGATTAAGAATTAATCTCAGTGATAAAACTTTTGAATAATTCAACATTGAAATTAAACTTTTATTATTATTATTATTATTAAATAATATTACTCTTTTGGCTACACTTTCTTATGTTTTCTAAGTAAAAAATGATATATTATGTAACACTAAAATAAAATATTATAAATTAACTATTATTAAATAAATTGTTTGATTTAGTCTCTATATATAAATCTGTTATCGAACTCCTTCACTTTTTAACAAATAATGTTAAAACTTTGTAGATTAAGATATATTACTATTTATCTTTTTAAAATAGGATCTATAAATTTCAATTTTAGTGATATATACGAGATTGTGCATAAAAAATATGTATTGTAATCTCATTGAAGCCATTATTTTAACTGGATGTGCTAAAGGGCAAGATATATTGATACCACGGATTCCTTTTATTCCGAATGCTCTTCCATTCGATTTCAAAAGATTGCAATTTCTAATTTCTTTAGCTTTTGATTTGTCAATAAAAAAGAGTCAAGGGCAGACACTAAAAGTGGTAGGAATAAATTTAGATAATTACTGCTTTTCTCATGGTCAGTTGTATGCGACATGCTCAAGAGTTGGAAATCCAAATAATTTATTCATTTTAGCATCTGATGGAAAAACAAAAAATATAGTATATCCTAGAGCTTTTCAATAAATAAAATAACAAAACTAAACTTTTAATTTATACACTGCCCATCGAAAGTGATTCAGTGTTTGGGAAATTCGGACTTAAATGGTAATTCATGAATGAGTAAGACTTCAAGCAAGCTAATACTCATATGGTAGATAGATACAGCCTTTATCTATAACATTAAAAATATTATAGATATGTTTTAAATATTGATAGAGATATGATTGCTCAAAGTTGAAAGTAGGTGATTCAGTGTTTTGTCGATTTTTTTAAATTTATAAATTTTTCATTCTAGAAAATTCTAAAATACTCAAAATTGTTCATTTTTATTTCAAATCATTAGCAGAAGGTATTAAGGCTTATTTGGTATGACAAGAAGAACATTGATGAAAATTGAAACAAGAATTAACGAACTTGCTTTAAATGGAAAATCTTCAAGAAAAATAGCTGAAATTGTTGGAGTTTCACAAGCAACAGTGTCCAGAGTAATAAATAGAATTTAAAAAAATACTCCAGAGCCTATAATAGGTCGTCCTCGGGTCTTAGATAAGTATAATGAAAAATATATTGGAAGATTAGCAACAAGTGGTAAATGCTCCACCTCTACAGAAATATAGTGAGAACTCAAGACCTATGCAGCAATATCCGCCTCTCCGAGTACTATACTGCGCACATTAAAACGTAGAAACATCGTATCTAGATACAAAAAGAAATGCCCACAATAAAAAAAATCTCATCGTCGAGCAAGATCAGAATTTGAAAAAACACACAAAAATTGGGAAAATAAGGACTGGGATATGGTTATATGGTCAGATGAGACTAAAGTAAATCTAGAGGGATCTGATGGATGTGATAGAACTTTCAGAAAAATCGGGGAACCACTCAGAGATCACAATATTACTCAAAAAAAATTCGGTGGTGAATCAATTATGGTTTGGGGATGTATGCTTTCATCAGGTGTTGGGTATCTTTGTAGAATTGATGGCAGTGTTAATGCTGAGATATAAGTGAGTATTCTGGATGACGAGCTGATTTATACAATTGATTTTTATGGCTTGGACAAATCTAAAATTGTCTTTCAAAATGACAATGCGTCCTCTCATATCGCTTCAAGTATAAAAAATGGTTTAAAAGAAACGAAATAAAAGTAATGAGATTGCCTGCACAATCTCCTGACCTTAACCCAATTGAGCATCTATGAGATCATATGAAAAGAGAGCTAAAAATTCGACCACCATGTAAAGACAAAGATGAACTTTGTGAGAGAATTCAAGATATATGGAGCAATATTTCAGCTGAAGTATGTCTTAAGCTTGTTAGATCAATGCCTATAAGACTCGAACAGATCAGAAAAACCAAGGGCGGGCACACAATCTATTGATTTTTCATTTTTTAAAAAATTCGACAAAACACTGAATCACCTACTTTCAACTTTGAGTAATCATATCTCCATTAATATTTAAATATATCTATAATATTTTTAATGTTATAAACAAAGGCTGTATTTATTTATTATATGAGTATTAGCTTGCTCGAAGTCTTACTCATTCATGAATTACCATTTAAGTTCCAATTTTCCAAACACTGAATTACTTTTGCAGTCTTGTACATAGTGTTTGAGAAAGTAAAACCACTTTTTCTCGAATCCTTTTTCGATAAATCGCCTACAACTATCGATAAAACTGCATATCTTTCGTTTTTTGGTGTTTTGTTGAATAATTTTAATATATTCTTAACTAATTTTTGGAGTATTGTTGGTGATTCTTCAGTATTAATGTTTTGGTTATCATACGGTAAATATCTTGCGTTCATTTTAGTAACTGTAATTTAATAAACCCTAATTTAAAGAAAAAAATATTTGTTTAATTTATTTTACCAACAAACTGGTTGAAAATTTATTTAGGGTCGGTTTTAATTCCTGAAAAAGTGTTCCGAAAATAAATTCCCATATTTAATAACTATACGCTGATTTTGAGCACTAAATGATTCAATCAATTTTTCTTTAAAATTCATTTTGAAAAAATTAAAACTGTGTGTATTATTTATAAATAAATTGTATCCCTATTATAAATAATTAATTTTGGTTTCAATTCATTACACTTTAAACGAGGTGTGGAGAAAAATTTCACCGCCACATTTTCTTGGACACCCTAATAATTTGCATAATTGTTGGAGAAACTATTAAAAGAGATCAGATGAATGCACGAGAACAACAAACCGAATTCAGTTCATTGTATTAATCGATTATAAAAACAAACTTTAATCCGAAAAATAACGTGATCGAATCATTGACGGTAATTTTCAGTTGGATCCTCAGTTGCTTAATTACCTCTTTGCAAATTTCTCATCCGCATAATGCATTACAGAGCCAACAAAATTTGAGCTATAAAATGATGCGAATAGAAATAGAATTAATAAATGGGAGAAAAATTAGACATTGTTCTCACTGATGAAAAGAGAGAACTTCAAACGTTGTATTCTGAAAATCGTGTCAATGATGCTACAATTAGATCCTGTAAAACCGTAGCAGCGGAAAAGATCGATCGAAATAGTATGATGATGATAGAAAGTATTAATCCATTTAGTAGTGACGTAGAAGAATCAACATTGACCTTTCGATTTTGGGTCTTAGCTACGATTTTCAACATTTTATTAAGCTCCGTTAATCAAATGTTTGCATTTAGAGAAGTCAAGTTGCATTTAGGCTCTTTTGTTTTGATTTTCTTTATCTATCCAATAGGAAAGCTTATGGAACGCTATCTTCCGAAAAAGGTTGTTTACTTCAAAGGCTTTAGCTTCAGCTTAAACAGCGGGCCTTTTAATAGAAAAGAGCACGTGTTGATTACAATTGCATCTAGCGCTTCTAGTGGCACTTCGCAAGTGATGGATATCATTCTGACGAAAAGACTCTTCTTGAAAGACCATTATTCGGTTCTTGGTGCCATCTTGTTACTCTTGAGCTCCCAATTATTAGGATATGGGTTTTCTGGAATGTTTACATCTGCGCTGGTCAAGCCAAAGAAGATGATTTGGCCCAACAACTTAGTAAGTGTTAAAGCATTTGATATTATCCATTTAAAAAGCCACAAAGCAATACGAAACTTCTTTGGATTTTTGGTACTCCTAGTTTTTGTTTATTCTTTTCTTCCTAATTTGTTGTTTACTACCCTTGCCTCAATCTCTTTGCTTTGTTTTGCTTTTCCACACTCTATTATTCCTCAACAATTAGGATCCGGCTGGAATGGTCTTGGGATGGGGGCATTCAGTTTAGACTGGTCAAACATTAGTGACCATGGATCACCATTTGTTACCCCATTTTGGTCGCAGTTAAACACAATGGGAGGCTTTTTATTCGGCACTTGGACTCTGATGCCGCTATTATACTACTTTAATGCATTTAATGCAATGAAATTCCCAATCTTTAGCAACGAATTGTACGATATCGAAGGGAAAGAATACGACACAGCAAGGATCATGACAAACCAAAAATTTGATCAAGAGTTATATGATGATTATAGTCCTTTGAAAATGTCTATTGCTTATATTTTGATGTATTTCGCTGGGTTTATGATGCTTTCTGCTCTTTTTACTCATACGATCTTGTATCATGGCAAAGAGATTTGGGTCAGAATTAAGGAATTTAGAACAAGTCCAGTACAAGAAGATGATGATATGCACAGTATCATCATGCGAAAGTATTCTGATGTTCCATGGTTATGGTACGGATTAACTTTTGTAACAAGTTTCACCATGGGGGTCTTTGCCTTGTATTTGCTGAACTTAGATTTACCTATTTGGGGCTTTGCTTTAGCGATCTTTATTTCTTTCATATTTATTCTTCCCGTTGGGATTATCGCTGCTATATCCAATCATACAATCAATTTGAACATTCTTACAGAGTTTGTAGCCGGATATCTTTTCACTGGTTCCCCGTTGGCAAATGTAACCTTCAAAGTTTTTGGGAAGACAACCATGTCTCACTCTTTACAATTCATCAAAGATTTGAAACTGGCTCATTACATGAAGATTGCACCCAGACACATGTTTATTTGTCAGTGTTATGGTTCCATAATAGCCATCTTTTCGAATCTATTTGTTGCTGATTTTATGATCAAAAACATCAAAGGAATCTGCACTGAAGAAGCAAAACCATGGTCATGTCCATCATTAAAGAATTTTTACAACGAAGGGATCGTGTGGGGCTTAATTGGACCTCAAAAAATGTTTGGTTTAGGAACCGAATACAATTATTTATTGTATGGGTTTGTAGTGGGTATTTTCTTACCTATTCCATTTTATCTTTTGTCCAAGAAATTTCCAAACTTCAATTTCCATTTAGTGAACATTCCTTTGATTATTAGTTCTTTAGCTGTTCATCCTCCTACTAGGACTGCAGGATTCGTTTCTTGGATTGTTATTGGCTTAGTCTCTAATCTTTATTTTAGAAAAAATTATCCAAAAACTTATAAGAGGTATTATTTGATGCTTTCTGGTGGTTTGGAAACTGGTGTTGCTTTTTCTGGAATTGCTATCTTCTTGTTTTTCCAGTTGCCTGGTATCAAAATTCACTGGTGGGGTAATAATAAGGAGTATTTCTGTCCGCTTGCTAAATCACCTTTGACTCCACATACTTTATAATAAATTTATATTATTTTATCATAATTAGTTCCACGTTTGTTTCTATTTTCAAGTTTATTTTGAACTTCAATCACTTCATATTGTAAAATCGACAATATTATAAATACAGAATTGATTTTTTGCTGCTATAATAAAATTTGTACAGTATACTCTTTTTACAATGTTTATGAACTTTACTGACATTTACAAAAGCTAAAATAAATCATGGGATCATTTTACGGTATCCAATTAATACTTTTTTAATGGATCCTAATAATAAAACCTTCTTAAAAATCCATTTATATTTAAAATAAATATTTTTAATCATCAGTTATATTACGAGTTTAGTTGACTACTTCCTCTTTTCTTCAACTAAATCTCAATTTCTCTTTGAATCAAAAATTCATTTTCGTTGAAATGACAAGTATACATATAAGATTTATTTTTATATAAAGAATTTGATATTGATCAATATTTTGAAGAATGTCTAAGTAATGATCCAGTAACATAATAATATCCACAAATTAAACAATAGGAAATATCGGCTCCAGTGGCATCTGTAAAAGCTTTAGCAGAATTAATAAAAAATGATAACTGTAAGCTCATAATTAGTATACTTTTGAATTTGTAGCTAATACTATATCAGAATTAGTGTTTAATTTAAAGCTCGCTATTTCTACTTTGAAGCAATCGAAGAAAAGTAATAATATTGCTATATCAGCAGGTTGTGATTTATTTCAAAGGTTCGTTACTAGAAGTGGACCTGAATTTACAGTAATAATAATACATTTCATTCTTTTTGTTTGATTAGGATTTTCAAGAATACAAAAAACATTTGATTATTAGTGGTGAATCATTTTATGAAAAAGCAATAGAATGTAGAAACGTTATATCTCAATCTTATCTCCCTTTTATAAAGAACAATTCAGTATCTTTTTATACTTTAAAACCTTAGTCTGTTTTAGTACATTCTTTTTCGAGAGTGATAATGTCGGCATTAAAATTAGTCAAGAAAGAAGGGAAACAGATAGACATCTATGTGACTGAATCAAGGCCTAGTGATCAAGGGTAAATAATGAGATCTACAATGTTCTTTTTAGAATTGCGACAGTGAAAAGATTAGCAGAAGAAGGTATTCCTTCTACTTTGATTATGGACTCTTCTGTTGCTTTTATTATGGACAAAATCGATATGTTTATTGTTGGTTCTGAAGGTGTAGTAGAAAATGGAGGACTTATAAATCAAGTTAATTATTATTTTGATCATTTACATATTGATTTTGGATTTTTAGATTGGCACATATCAGCTTGCAATTTTGGCTAAACAGTTCAAGAAACCTTTTTATGCTTTGGTAGAAAGGTATTTTTATGACTTTATTCTTTAGTTTTAAATTTGTGAGGTTATTTCCTCTTGATCAATACGATATACCTGTAAATCTGCCTCCTTATAAAACTTTTGACGAATTTTATAAAGAAGGAGATAGTAAAGTTTATGAATTTGTTAAAGTATTTTCATTCTTATTGTTAGGTATATGCTCCTTATTTGGACTATACGCCTCCCTCTTTTATTACTTTATTGATCACGGATATGGGAGTAATTACACCATCCAGCGTCAGCGATGAGTTGATTAAACTTCATTTATAACAATACATTCGATCTAAATTCTCCATATATTTAAGGACGATAAAATATGTTTATTAAGGCATGTTAAACAAGATATTTGGTCTTTTTCAAGTTCTCGAATAGATAAATTCTATTTGTAATATGACTCATATTATCTTTAACCTAAAAATGAGTTGATGACAATACTCTTGATCCAATAAGACACAATATGTTGGCGCCATCTTAAAAGTTAGATCATAATATAGATACCAATAGTCGATGTAATTTTTTTCAAATGTTTGTGCAAAAAAGTCATCTCGTCCTAAGAATTAATAAAACAACTCTACTTTATCAAAGTGTTTCATGATATTAGCAGTCAAAGAAAAGTCCAACAATTTGACAATAAATTGAGACATATGTGGAGTATTTCCTTTGAGGAGATTATTAACATAGTTAGGACAACAAAATAGTTTGTAACATTTATGTACTTTGAAATTTGTCTCTACCAATTTCTTAGAACTTTCATTAACATCAGGATAAATGAACCTCTTAAATTCATAAACGTTTAAACCATCTTTCAAGTACTAAAGAATAAATATTATAATAGTACACTACAAAATTCTTTATAGCTAAAAATACGCTTGTAATGTATCTTGATCATAAACTGCGCAAAGAAATTGGAGAAATTAAAGTGATCATTAACAATGAGATGCCGAGTCCAATTTAAAAGAGCAGAAACATCCAAATCATATTCCACATTTAAACAATAGAAGTAATACATAAACAGAGAAATATATTCGATGAAATCTTCTTGGGCAAACCTGTATTTTTAGTGAAAAATTGTTACTTTTCAGAAATTTTCTGTTCCACGCTTTTATTACCTACTTTTTTGTCAACCTTTAGAGTAATCAAATTCCATACGAGACTCAAAAGATCATTCAATTGCATGAGAAATAACTTTCTAATTTCTTTGTCTAAAAAGCACAACCCAACAAATAGGAAAGCACTTTTCAAATCTATCTCAGTTTTACTAATAAAAAATCAAATTTCTTAAGTTATTGCCTATTTTCTATATAATTGTATATGATTTCAAAGTTGTTCCTAATTGCTACAACAGGAATCTTATATTTATCAACATCTTTAACATCAACTAAAAATAAAGGACGGTATAATACGTCCCAATTGTTTCAAAGTCTTGCCATTATCAAGTGATGATAAATTTGATTTAAATACAGCAATATCAATTCCTATAAAGGCATAGTGATCGTAAATGTTGAATTTTTTCATCTACAAATATAGATGAATATATACATGTATAAGATTGTCTATCCTATTCTTAGATAATAAAACATCATATTTCACTAAAAATTAATTAATAAGGATACGGGTTTCTTTTATTTCAGGCAAAGGAAACAGATTCAACTTGTTGAAAGGAGTTTGTTTATCATACTAAAATGAATAATATTTATATGCTTTAAACTTCAAGTTCAATATTCTGAACATTTTTTTACCGTTGGTTTCTTCTTTCTTTATAAAAATATAAATTTGTTATTTACTTTTGATGGTAGTTCGGGAATTGGGATCTCCGTTTCAAAATCTAATGACAACTCTGATGCATCAACTTTAGGTAGGTCGAGAAATTTTGACTATATATTAAGTTAATTTATAAGATACTGGAGTGATATCCATTTTGCCTTTCTTACTTTCTTCATGGAGTCTATCCAAATTCCATTTTATTTTCCTCCTACAAATTTTATTTTATTGAAGTTTACTTTTTTGGTGTCCTAATTAGTTGTTATATTGTTGGAATTACCGCACTCTTTAATATTATTTATATCGAATTTACTCGTTCAAGTAATCATCCTCTTTGCTCATTGGTCAAAAAATTAAAATTGTAAACTGGTTGGATACGAAAATAAGAACCTGTTTATTAAAGACTCAGTCCAAACCTTTATCTTTGATACATTTTCCATCGATCCAGACTTCTCTAATGTTTGATTCATCACCCGACATTACAAACTTTTGGATATTCCGTTTCAATCTATCCAATGGAAGTAAACTGGTGGCACAGTTATGTCCATCTAAAAGTTTGACATCCACAATTAAAGCATCAAATGATTTATCAAGTTGGAAATTACCAATTAAATGATCTAAATTCAATACTTTAGCACCACCTAAAGTAGCCATATAGATAACTTCATCTAATTGCAATACTTTGTATTCATCTTGTGATTGGAATTTCATCTGTTTGGATGCTAAGATAGCCTTTCTCATAGCGTCCAGTATGGATGTTGACGTCCCCCCTGATACGTCGGTTCCTAATGACACCTTTAGCCCTAAATCGATACATTTTCTGACATCCATAACACCAGACAACAAGTGGAAATTAGAATCAGGGCAATGAACAACACCGACATCACCATCTCCAATTAATTTATCTTCATGATCTGTATTATGGACACAATGAGCGTAATAACTTCTTTCGTTTATAAGGCCATGTTCTTTATAAATGGTTGTGTAATCTTGACTTTTTGGATGTAATTTATTTACTGTTAATATCTCTTCTTTATTCTCATTTAAATGGGACTGAACAGGCAAAGAAAATTTATCAGACAAAACTCCTAAACCATTCATCAAGGTAGAAGTACAAGTGATGGCAAATCTCGGTGTAATACAATAAGTAATCTTTTCATATTTTTCGAATTTTCTTATTAATTCTTCAGTATCTTTTAGGCTTTGTTCTGTGCTTTCTATATAGTATTCAGGCGAGTTTCTATCCATGTTTACTTTACCTATAAAAGCTCTTTGGCCTTTATGATTGCAAATATCAGCCAAAGCAATTGTGGCTTCCTTATGAATAGATGCGAAATAACTTACAGTAGTACTACCCTCACTTATCAATTTATCTACAAAATTGTTGTATTTCTCTTTTGCATAATCCACGTCTTTATATTTTGCTTCTGATTTAAAAGTATAGGTTTCTAGCCATTCTAGCAAAGGCCTATCTAATCCAATACCCAAATTCTCACATTGTGGTGCATGAGTATGACAATCTATTAAACCAGGGAATATTAATTGCCATTCTTTAAGTCGTCTTACTTCCTTTATTCCATATTTATAGGTTAGCTGCTTTAATCGTTCCTCAGTGACATCTTTTTCCAAACATATTATTTTACTATCTTTTACTATAAGTATACCTTTATTAATATATTCTAAAGCTTGGATATCGATAGAGTGTACTATGTTCCCGTAAAATGTTATCATTTGTTTATTTTCTAAAACCACTTCAAGGATAAAATTACAGATCGCTCCGTAATTAATAAATAACGAATAGATTATATAGCACTTCCCTTCTGGTTCGATGGATTTAAATTATGAAATTGGTTTTCACAACCATGAGCTTGATCAATTCAATTTTTAAATTAGTAAATTTCAACCTGAGATTTGGTCTAGTAAAATTTGGTTGATTTTCAAATAAGGGTTGGCGAATTTCAAGTATTAAATTGGTTAAATCAAATTAATTTAATAAAATTAATCCTTAGTCTAATAAAAGGAAATATTTAAAAGCCTGCTAATAAAAAGTAAATTTAAAAATTTCCTAAATACTATTGGTGGTAAGTAGTCAAAATAGAATGTTGAACAGCAATACCAATAATGCATCAAGAAGGAATTACTCTAAAGTAACAAATGAGTTGAGAGAAATACTCATAAAAAGAGTAATAGATGACTTCATGTGCATAAAAGATATGGCATCGGATTTATCAATCAATCTCAGTACGGCATCAAATATTTTAGACTATATAAAAAACTGGAAGAATACATAAAATCGAATCAAGTGGACGTAATCCATATAAAGTCACGAATGCTACTTTAGATAAAATCGAAACAATAATTGAAGCTAACCCGGTATTAACTCTAAAACTAATAAAGGAAAGATCGGATGGAGAACGTGAATACATATCAATAGAAATTATCACGAAATTTCTTTTAAAGCTTAAAATTACTTTTAAAAGAGCATCTCTTATACTTGATCGAGTTAAAGATGAAAGACGATTAATACTCAGAAGAAGATAGCTCAATCTTTTGTCTGAGAAGAGGGTTAAGACGAAAGATCTATAATTTTTGTCGACGAATCAGGCTTTAATTTTGCATTTGAAGCGAAAATATTGTAGATCTAGTTCTGGAAATAGAGTAATGGTAACTGTACCTACTGTTTGTGGATCTAATATTACACTTCTTTGCGCCATGAATGGCTATAGAATTATGCATTTTAAATTATTCCAAGGAGCATGCAATGCAGAAAGATTTCAAGGATTCCTCACAGAATTAGATTTAGTCATCACGTCAAGCCATGAAATAACTAATCCAGTAATCATTTTTGACAATGCTAGACCGCATACGTGCGCATCAACTCGTTTCAATTTTGATACATTAACTAGTTGAGTAAAATTTTCATCACCTTATAGCTACATGCTTAATCCTATAGAATGTGCCTTTTCTAAGATCAAGTCTTATATGGCACTTTATTTTCATTCAGAGTAGTCCCTTTTTGATTCTCTTCTTAATTCAACCAAATTTTTAATGAATATTAATCAACCAATTATTTAATAAATGGACTACTCTGAAAGAAAATAAAGTGCCATATAAGGTTGATAGAAATTAATGACCAAAATCTTCATGAAATAATAAGTGCTGCAATAAAAAATATTAACACAGACGATTGCAATGGTTGGTTCAGATTAATGCGTAGAAACTTAGCATTTTCTATTGACAATCATATTTTTCAATAAATCTTTTAGTTCTTTATTATTTTTATATTGTAATTTTTATCTATTTTACGCTTCATTTTCATAGATATAGTCCAAAAAAACAATTTAATTTTACTCATAAAAATCAACAGAAATCAATTAACCCAGTTTTGAACTGATCACTTCTAAAATTGAAAAGGCTAATTTCACATTTAAAAAAATACTTTCATTATTGGTATCCACCGAATCAGACGAGAAATGTTATAAAAAAAGTTAAAGAGATGATTTTGTTAAAAAAAGGCATTGCGTAAACTAATCGAGACTATGACAAAGTTGATTGTACTAATCAAGAAATGATAAAGATGGGTTATTGACATTATAATAGACTTAACCTTTTTTGTCCCTGAAAGTTTCTTTTTAACCATGAAAAATCAAGGCATAGAGATGGAGGTTTATTTTCTCTCAAAGCAACTAAAGATGATTTCCAAACCACTTTGTATATGAAATTCGGCTTTGGAAATTTAACTTGCTTTGAAAGAAAATAAACGGCCAGATGAATAAAAATAAGTTGTATCATTATTTACATTGAATAAAATGGGACAAAATTTTTGAAGCCTTGGTTATAATTCCAAATAGAACTTTTGCAAAAAATGAATTGGATTATAAACATAAATACAATTTTATACAAGAAAATATTTAAAACAATTTTTCTTAAAATTTATTGGATTTGTTTTGATATTTCTCAAGTTAATTCTCAGTCTTATAAATAGGATTGAATTAAATTGATGTGAAAAAAATGAAAGAGAATCTAGGCCAAAATTTATCAAAACAATAATGGTCTTATAAAAAGGGCTTGCTATTGTTCTTATTCGATAAAGGTGAGTGAAGTCTATAAGGAATTGAAGGCAAAAAACCATAAAACATGTTTTATTAATCAAAATATGGCACAAAATTTTTGAAGTCTCGGCTATAATTCTTTCATATTAGTGCATCATAGTAAAAATAGGTTGATGAAGTAATTAAAATGGCAAGAAATATAGCTAAGAGATATTTTATGGATAGTAAATACATAAATTTATTTTCATTCTTACTATTTTATTCATTCAAGAAACTAAAATTCTTCGATCAATTAGAATAGAATTATGTTTCAAAAATTTTGTCCCATATACATAAAATATTGAAAGTTAGAATCGGATAGTTAGAATGTGGATTATTTAGGAGTACTTATATATGGCTTAGGACTACCTATTTAATCTTACTCCTTATACTGTTTTTAAACCTGTTTTCATTTAATCTATTTATACATAAAATCTTTAAAATTATCATTAAATTTATCTGTTTTTATCTTTCAAAAAGAATAGAAACATCTTTCGAAAATTTTTTGCCAAATGGGAGAAAATTTTTGAAACATAATTCTATTCTAATTGGTCGAGAAATTTTAGTTTCTTGAATGAATAAAATAGTAAGAATGAAAATAACTTTATGTATTTATCAATTTTACTATCCATAAAATATCTGTTAGTTATATTTCTTGCTATTTTAGTTGCTTCCTCAACCTATTTTCACTATGATCACTAATATTCTAGAATTATAACCGAGGCTTCAAAAATATTATGCCAAATGATCGAATTCAATATTATTGAAAGCTGTAAACATACAAAATAAGTAGTATGTTCTCACATGTAAGGGTCGTTAGTGGAGGCGATCCCGGCACAGTTATGTGACGAAAAGATGCCGTTGGTTATTTAAGAACTAGATGGGAAAAGACGATATATAACATTGGGAGTTTAAAGAAGTATTTATTAAAAATACGTAATGATCATTTCACTACATTATTATGATATCAAAGACTTTCTAAACTATCATTTGAACTTTTACAAGTGCTACGAGATTTTTACACGACTGAGTAATGATAGAACGTATTCTTCTCTTTGCCTTGATTTTTCATGGACAAAATAAATTCGAACGATTTTCATGGGTAAAAAAGATTAAGTCTATTATAAGGACAATAGCCTATCTTTATCATTTCTTGGTTAGTACGATAACTTGTAATCTCGATTAGTGTACGCAATGTTTTTTATAACAAAATCATGACTTCCATTATAAAAAGCAAACGAATACAAATTAGGATTTATTGGTTTTTATAATACAAATGATACGAATAGGACTAATCCAAAAGAGGATATTATTGGCGAGTTTCTGTTCGATGAACTAAATGCTTCGTCCATAGCCATGGGCACATTTCTATCATCAAACCTTATTGTTTTCATTAATTCGCAATCTCCGTTTGGTGATGGTTTCCCGTAAGCATCAGCGCATATTAATGTTGGTTCATTTTGTATTGCTGCACTTTGCACTAAGTTGGATAGTTGATAATATGTTAGTATGATTTTAAAGTTCATTAAAATCTAATTAAAAACTCAAGAGTTTAACGACTATTTATAGAAATTCAGGCCTGTAGATCTTATATTTTACAAGATCAAAAAATCGATGTTTTGATTGAGGAATTTTGGGGTTTCTAAAAAATATTTGTCCTTATTTATTATTGTTTGTTTATTCATTGCTCGTTTCTTTGATCGTGTTAAGCTTCCTGCTATTTGACTTTTGGATGCAATCTGGGCATGCTGCTTTTCACGTGGTATCAAAATTGAATTCTTTGATCAAATTGGCAAATTCGACTACAAAGAACCGTGTATAGATGACTTGGAAAATATAATAAAGGCTTATAGTACAAAAAATCTTATTAAAAATGGTTTTTATTTATTGTGAACTATAATCCATATTTTTGAAAATCTTTACTAAATCAGGTTCAACGTGCCTAAAAGCAAATGCACGTTCTGCCACCAATTTGGTTGATGATTATTTATAATTTTCGAAAAATATAGAATTTTGTTCTTAACAAAGTTTCTTATTAAAGTTGTCTTTTGATGCCAAATTGGAGACAACTGTTCGATTACTTATTATGATAATGAGCACAAGTATTAGTCTACTGGTAATACGCATGTTCCGGTCTATCAAAAATGATATAATTCACTCGGTTATTCCAGATAAAATATTTTACTATTATTTTGTGTACAAAATTGTTCATATTTTCTAATATTGCAATGTTTTTTGTAAAATTCATGATTTTATTTTACAGAGCATTACAGGGTTTTCCGGTCTATTTCGTATAATTTCGCATCAATTTCGGAAATCGTTTTTAGAGACCTATTTATCTTCATTTGTTCGAACCAATTTCGTTTTCTTTCACATCAATTTCGTAGGCTGCTTCAGAGGACTCTCATTTTGAAGGAGTTTTTCGATCAATTTCGTTTTCTTTCATAACTATTTCGTTTTTGAAGGCGTGAACAGGCGTCAATATACGTTTGTTCGAAACAATTTCGTTTTCTTTCGCATCATTTTCCTATTGATAGTTATATTTTTAAAAATGTATTAAAAAATCGTAAATATGAATGATAAAAAATTATTTTTAATAAATTACAAAATTTAAATAATGAAAAGGTTTTATTATTGTATCATTTTTAGAATTTTAAAAGCTGCATTTGAAGACTAGTTTATTAATATATAATATTTTATATCGATGAACTTTAACATTACCATAAGAATTACATAGCTGGAATATGTTTCGTTTCGATACACTCCATTAGATTTGAAGTCGAAAAGCGTGGTTCGGTTTGAGTTCGAAAAACGCGATAAATTTTGAAATTGAAAAAAGAACGTATTTTGTATATAAAAATAAGAAATCTAAAGCTAAATAATACAAAATAATAGATTGAAAAATTATATATTCAGTGAATTTATTAACCAAAATAAGGTCGGAAATGAGCTCTTTCTTAATAATGAAGACTCTGTAGTTGACGAAGATACTATTATCCAACCAAGCTCGGCAGTTGACTAAAATTCAGTGGTTAGACCATGAAGTAGCTATAACAAGTTTTCGGATGAAACGAGGTACAGAATAATCTCAGCTTGTCAAAAGGATGAAAGAATCTCTGATATTTCGTCTTACGAATCAATTCCGTTAAATACAGTTCGCTCAATTATAAAAAGTTCGAATCCACTGGGAAAATGAACAAAGATGCAAAGGGAGGCGCAAGAAGATCCTTAATGACCGAATAACATAAAGATTTTATGATTAGAAAAATTGAAAAAAATGCAGCGATTACATTGAAAATGCTGAAGGATTTGACCTATACGGAATATGGGATAAAATATGGCATCACAACCATTCATGATAATATCAGTCGCTTGGGTTTCAGTCTTAAATTATTGAAGCCAATTCCCCAAAGAAAAAATGACCCTCAAACTATCGAATCCAGTAGAAATTATGCAAGGGAATTCTTACGCCTCGAAGAGGAATACCCTGAAGATTGCATTAATTTTCTAGATGAAGTAGGTTTTAATTTGGCTATGAAAAGACGAATGGATCGTAGTTTTGTTGGGACTCCTGCGAATCTCACTGTGAAGCAGCTCAGAAGTAATAATATTAGACTCTGTTGCTCCTTCAACAAGAAAGCAATTTTTTATTATGATGTCAATGTTAAACCCTATAACAATGAATCGTTTTTAGGCTATATCAATGGTTTTTTAATTTTTTAGTTGAGAATGTCCCTGGAAGATGTGTGGTAATTATGGATAATGTGAGATTTCATAAACATCTAATATCTCAGCAAGATTTACCGAAATGGGCCATAAAGTTGTATTTTTACCGGTTTACAGTCCATTTCTCAACCTAGTTGAGAATTTCTTTTCTAAATGGAAATCCCTTGTACATTCTTCTACATTTTCAACTCAAAACGAGCTTATTGGTAATATGACTTCTTCCTTGGTCAGTTCACAAATTCGGACTTTGATGGTTACTACCGCAATATGAAGAGATTTATTAATTTATCGTTAGACGGCGAACCAATTGAGTAAATTATTAAAAATAATTTTTTATCATTCATATTTACGATTTTTAATACATTTTTAAAGATATAACTATCAATAGGAAAATGATGCGAAAGAAAACGAAGTTGATTCGAACAAACGTATATTGACGCCAGTCCACGCCTTCAAAAACGAAATAGTTGCGAAAGAAAATGAAATTGATCGAAAAAGTCCTTCAAAATGAGGGTCCTCTAATGCAGCCTGCGAAAGTGATGCGAAATTATACGAAATAGATCGGAAAACCCTGTATATACCATTTTTCGGTCAATTTCGTCTTTTTGGCTTTAATATACTATATGACTTTAAAAACCGAAAATATCGATTTATTGATTTATTAATATAATATTTAATAAAAAGTTTTTTTTAATTTTTTTCCAGATTAACTTCAGATATCAACTATTATGTATTTTTTTCAAAACAAACCGATAAAAACGATCTTAAAAATAAGCTTTTTTATTAATAAAATACAATAAACTATTATTTTTATATATTAAATGATATTTTTGATTATTCTATAATGGAATGCTTAATTATTAAATCCTCAAGCAACAAAAAACCAAGCAATTTTGAGTTATCAAAAATGTAAAGATTTATTATTAAATATAAAAGTTGCATCAAAAAAACCTTTTATTAAATCTTATATTAATAAATAAATAAATCGATATTTTCGGTTTTTAAAGTTATATAGTATATTAAAGCCAAAAAGACGAAATTCATTGCCAAAAAGACGAAATTGACCGAAAAATGGTATAGAAGAATATGAGTTTATATTCTTAGAATATTCGTTAATATGAATATACCACTTATGATAAAAAATACTCTGAAATTTGTGATTGTTTTATTACTTTCATTTCGTTTTTGCATTGCGTCCCAAAACTTGCTCTTAATGGACGAAATAGCTTTAGGATCAAAAGTAGAAGCAACGCTACTAAAAGTAATAGGAACATTGAGATATATGGGACATACAAAATTTAAAAAAGGTATTTGGGCAGGTATAGAATTAGACGAAAAAGGAAAGGGTAAGAATGATGGCTCTGTTGAAGGGTAATTCCTTTTCTAATTATTTTAGGGTTAAATATTTTGAATGTCTTCCTAAGTCTGGTATATTTGTTTCCTCCACCAAAATAAGACTTATTAAATCTCCAACAAAAAGTAATCAAGAGAAAATCAATACTGGTACAAAGAGCAAAATCGGCAATACGAAGAATGTATTGCATTCTGCTTCATTAGCTTCGATAAAGACCCCAGACAATAAGAACAAAATAAAATGTTTAATTGATAAGTCTAATAACAACTCAGGTCATGCTTCTATAAACCAAATATTTCCAAGTATTTCTAATGAAAGCCCGAAATTAAATTCTCCTAGCGAAAACGATAATATTGACGAAGAAACTAGTATAGAAATGATTAGGAAAAAAGTAAATCATTATATTTGAACATTTTATTAGGTTTCAGTTTTTAAAGCAAAGATAGAGACATTAGAGGCAGAAAAGAAGTATTTGAAATTAGAACTTAAGAAGGGAAAAGCTCAAGCTGAAGTTGGCAAAGTATTTCAAAATGATATACTGGATAAGGCAAGGCAGCATATTTCTGGTGCAGGCGATAAGAATAGGAGTTCTGTTGAATGGAAGAAAGTATTGGCTATCAAAGAGCAAAGAATAACAGAATTAACGAATGCCAATTCTAGGATGGGAGTAGAGATTAAAATACTCAAAGATCGTACTTCAGACTCTACAGATATTAATAAAGAAGTAGATAGTTTTATGAGTTTGGAAAAGCAAATTAAGAAATTTCAAAACAAGAGCAAAGAATTGAAAATGGAACTTGAATCAAAAAATCCTGAAATTGGCCAGTTGAAAAAAGACAATGAGGTTTTAAAGATTTCGTCCTCTGATCTAAGTCCTGAATCCGAAGATTTTGTCAAGAAAGCCAAAGAGAATGAAGACCTCAAACAAGAGTTAGAAAAGAGCAAGATTGAATCAGTAGAAAAATTAAGTAAATTTGCCGCTGAAATACAAAGCTTGAAAAAGAAACATAATGATTCGTTAGAAAAGTTGAAGGAAGAAAATCTTGCTTCCAAAGCTTCTTTAGAGGAAGTCGAGCTGCTAGAAAATAAAGCCAAGGATTCTCTTAAACTTGCATTAGAAGAAATCAAGAAGATCAAAGATGAGATGCAAGAACTTGTTAAAGAGAACGCAGAGCTTAAAGAAACAGCATCCAGCGTAGGTGAGAAAGGTAACTCTGCTATAGCTGAATTTGAGAACACTGTTGGCCAATTAAAGTCAAGCCTGAAAACCATGGAATCAGAATTAAATGAAGAGAAAATGAAATATCAAGCTGTTTTGAATGATAAGAATGAAGCAGATAAAAAGCTTCAGACTCTATCTCAAGTTCAAGATATATGTAATGAAGTCAAGAAGGATAATGAACGTTTAGAGAAGGAGTTGAATGATATTAGATTTATAATGTCCAAAGAGTTAGATAAAGATGTCGTCACTAGTAAATTGGAAGAGGGAATCAATATTATGAAAACCAAAAATGACCAATTACAAGAACAGATATCTTCATATGATACTAATATTATTGAAGCCGCGAACTTCAAAGCTCTGATGGAAGAGGAAATTATTCGTTATAAATTTGAAATCTCTGAATTGAAAACCAAGAATGATCAATTGCTGAATGATTACAAAGATTCTACCGATGATCAAACGGAGAAGATCAAAGTAGAATATGATGATAAGATAAAAGAGCTAGAGAAAGAGATCAGTAGCTTAAAATCGGACAATAAAGAATTATTCGACAAAATAAAAGAAGGAAAGTCTGATAATACTGAAGTAGAAAGACTTGAAGAAATCCAAGCATTAAAACAGACTTTGACTACTTCTCATTTGACTTCTGATCAATATTTGGAAGATTTGGAAAAACTTACTAATGAATATGAATTGATAATCAACAATTATGATACATTAGAACAGCAACTAACGACTTCTACAGAAAAATTAGAAAAGACACAAAATCAACTTCATCAATTAGAAAAAACTTTGGAAGGTGATCATGTCGATAAATATCTTTTAGATCGTGTTGAAGGATTGAAAAAAGAGATAGATGAAAACGAACAATTATTTCGAGGCCAGTTTACAGAGCTCAAGGAATATATTATAGAATTGGAGAATATAATAGAGAATAATTATCATCAAAATCCTATAAATGATGTAGATTTCGATTATAATGATATAAATGATCCTGAACTACGTGATGCACTGATGAATTCGAGTCCTAGGAATCAAGATACCAATTATTGTGAACTTTGTGAAACAGAAGGACATAATCTAATGAATTGCAATATGGTTAAAGTGGCTGATGATGGTGAACTTGTAGTAGATAAAGATGCATATTTTAATGAGCAGAAACAAGCAGATGCCCAACCGGTATTAATTTTATAATAATTTTTAGTATTGTTTGAATTGTGAGATGAATGATCATTTTACACAAGAATGCCCTAATGAATCTGAGGTATCTCGCTCTTTATTTATTTGTAGACTTTTTGAATGTAATAAAACAAAATATTTTATTTCTTTTATATCAAGGTTCTTTTCCATTTTGTAGAAGGTGCTATTCCAAATTCTTCTGTTGTTCCTATGTATTCAGAGCACAAAATTTTCAAAAGCGCAAAATGATGAACTCTAAAATGATAAGATCAGTAAATAATACCGGAGTGATGTATACGAAACCAAAATTCATGCTTAAAATTGGTATCAAACTGGTATTTCCATTATAAACCACTATGATAGCTTTTAGCTTGATATTAAAGTGTTTACATTATTAAATGCCCCCTCTAACCATTTAATGTGCTCTAAAGCATCATGGAAGCCTAGTTCTATTTTAATCTAAGACTTAAAACAAGTTAGTTACATTCCTATCTTTGCAATCGTAACTAAGTTCTATTGAATCACCATCTTTTTGAGAAGCCTCAAATAATAAGCGAAAATAATCACATAAATAACGGACATGTTTGCCTATAGTACTACCAGGAACAATATTAGATATTCTGGTATAATTCGGTTCGATATCGGGTATTAGAAGAAACTCTTTTAATTGCTCTAGAGTGGTTTCATATACTTCTTTTAGTCCTTCCATATCGTTAGTCGGTCCCTTTTTCTTGGTTTCAATATCTTGAAATGTGACTTTACAATAAAATAATCTTTGTTTATTATAATATCATGTTATATAATTAAATTGGAATGTTCATTTTTCAAAATTTATTGATGTTTTGAAAGATTTAAAAACAGATTTTCAAGTTAAGAATATAAACATATGAAATGGTCGTTAGATTATGTAGTTGAATTTAATAACCAACTATATATATTTATTTTCTTGGATATAATTAAATGTAATATATTAGCTGTCAAATACGCATTTAATCAAATAAATGTAGTTCTATAAACAATGACAAATTTTTATACAAAGTATCGGAATTTTTAAAAAAATAAAAAATCAATAGATTGTGTGCCCGCTTTTGGTTTTTCTGATCTGTTCGAGTCTTCTAGGCATTGAACTAACAAGCTTAAGACATACTTCAGTTGAAATATTGTTCCATATATCTTGACTTCTCTCACAAAGTTCATCTTTGTTTTTACATGGTGGTCGAATTTTTAACTCTCTTTTCATATGATCCTATAAATGCTCAATTGGGTTAAGGTCAGGAGATTGTGCAGGCCATCTCATTACC
>NIPM01001114.1:0-28219 GCA_002738285.1 Holacanthella duospinosa | reverse complement strand
GCATCACAGTCAAAATAGGTTGAGGAAGCAACTAAAATAGCAAGAATTATAACTAACAGATATTTTATGGATAATAAAATTTATTTTCATTCTTACTATTTTATTCATTCAAGAAACTAAAATTCCCCGACCAATTAGAATAGAATTATGTTTCAAAAATTTTGTTCCATATTTTGATTAATAAAATATGATTTATGATTTTTTTGCTTTCAATTCCTTATAGACTTCACTCACCTTTATCGAATAAGAACAATAGCAAGTCCTTTTTATAAGACCATTATTTTTTTAATAAATTTTGGCCTAGATTCTCTTTCATTTTTTCACATCAATTTAATTCAATCCTATGACAGAGAATTAACTTGAGAAATATTAAAACAAATCCAATAAATTTTAAGAAAAACTGTTTTAAATTACAAATATTTTCTTGTATAAAATTGTATTTATGTTTATAATCCAATTCATTTTTTACAAAAGTTCTATTTGGAATTATAACCAAGGCTTCAAAAATATTATGCCATATGGGACAAAATTTTCTTACATAATTCTATTCTAATTGTTCGAGGAATTTTAGTCTCTTGAATGCATAAAATAGTAAGAATGAAAATAAATTTAAGTATTTACTATTCATAAAATATCTCTTAGCTATATTTCTTGTCATTTTAGCTGCTTCCTCAACCTATTTTCACTATGATGCACTAATATTCTAGAATTATAACCGAGGCTTCAAAAATATTATGCCATATATAGGATATATAATAATTTTAAAAATAATAAAGACAAAGAACTGAGACGAAAACCAAACATAAAAGCAGCTAAAAAAAAGAAAGAAATAATGGATTTGCTTATGCGAAACATAGGAAACCGCCCATTTAAAAGCTATAGAGTCGATAAAAAAGTTGGATGCCATTACAGAACAGCTATAAAATATTTAAAAGAATTAAGTGTAACTATTTAAGCGCGAAAAATAATTCCAAAGCTATCAAACAGACAGAGAATTAAGCAAAATATAAGATTAAAGAATTTACTAACCAAGTTTATCAAGAAAAATAATGAACCAGTTATTGTGATGGATGATGAGTGCTATTTTAGTTTAGAAGACACAAAATGGTGCGAAAAATACGACTACGAGCAAAATGGCATAAAATTAACAAACAATAGCAAATTTATCTAAAAATCCAAGTTTCCAAAAAAGGTTATGATTTGGATCGCTATTTCTGAAAATGAATCGTCGCAACCAACATTCTTTAAAGGGATTTCTTCAGTAAACACAAGTATTTATATTGATAAATGTTTACCTAAACTCAAGAACTACACTGCCCGTCAAAAGTGATTCAGTGTTTGGGAAATTCGAACTTAAATGGTAATTCATGAATGGTAAGACTTCAAGCAAGCCAATACTCATATGGTAGATAGACACAGCCTTTGTCTATAACTTATCTAAATATTATAGATATTTTTAAATATTGATAGAGATATGATTGCTCAAAGTTGGAAGTAGGTGATTCTGTGTTTTGACAAAATTTTCATTCTAGAACATTCTAAAATACCGCAAAATTGTTCATTTTTATTTCAATCCTTAGCAGAAGGTATTAAGGCTTATTTGGTATGACGAGAAGAAAATTGAAACAAGAATTAACGAACTTGCTTTAAATGGAAAATCTTCAAGAAAAATAGCTGAAATTGTTGGAGTTTCACAAGCAACAGTGTCCAGAGTAATAAATAGAGTTGAAAAAAATACTCCAGAATCTATAATAGGTCGTCCTCGGGTCTTAGATAAGTATGATGAAAATATATTGGAAGATTAGCAACAAGTAGTAAATGCTCCACCTCTACAGAAATACAGCGAGAACTCAAGTTTAATGCAGTAATATCCACCTCTTCGAGTACTAATGACGCGTGTAATTTTGCATCGTTGTAGCATAGATCTATGTTTAAGAAATGCCCACAATTAAAAACGTCTCATCGTCGAGCAAGATCAGAATTTGAAAAAACACAGAAATTTAGAAAATAAGGACNCCCACAATTAAAAACGTCTCATCGTCGAGCAAGATCAGAATTTGAAAAAACACAGAAATTTAGAAAATAAGGACTGGGATAAGGTTATATGGTCAGATGAGACTAAAGTAAATCTAGAGGGATCTGATGGACGTGATAGAACTTTCAGAAAAATCGGGGAACCACTCAGAGATCACAATATTACTCAATCAAAAAAGTTCGGTGATGGATCAATTATGGTTTGTGGATGTATGCTTTCATCAGGTGTTAGGTATCTTTGTAGAATCGATGGCACTGTTAATGCTGAGATATATAAGAGTATTCTGGATGACGAGCTGATGTATACATTTGACTTGTATGGCTTGGTAAAATCTAAAATTGTCTTTCAAAATAACAATGCGTCCTCTCATACCGCTTCAAGTATAAAAAATGGTTCAAAAGNATCTAAAATTGTCTTTCAAAATAACAATGCGTCCTCTCATACCGCTTCAAGTATAAAAAATGGTTCAAAAGAAATGAAATGAAGGTAATGAGATGGCCTGCACAATCTCCTTACCTTAAACCAATTGAGAATCTATGGGATCATATGAAAAGAGAGCTAAAAATTCGACCACCATGTAAAGACAAAGATGAANGAGAATCTATGGGATCATATGAAAAGAGAGCTAAAAATTCGACCACCATGTAAAGACAAAGATGAAATTTGGGATAGAATTCAAGATATATGGAACAATATTTTATCTGAAGTATGTCTTAAGCTTGTTAGATCAATGCCTAGAAGACTTTGACAGATAAGAAAAACCAAGGGCGAGTACACAATCTATTGATTTTTCATTTTTTAAAAAATTCGACAAAACACAGAATCACCTACTTTCAACTTTGAGTAATCATAACTCTATCAATATTTAAAACATATCTATAATATTTTTAATGTTATAGACAAAGGCTGTATCTATCTACCATATGGGACAAAATTTTTGAAGCCTTGGTTATAATTCCAAATAGAAATTTTGCAAAAAATGAATTGCATTATAAACATAAAGAAAAATACGATTTTATACAAGAAAATTTTTATAATTTAAAACAGTTTTTCTTAAAATTTATTGGATTTGATTTGATATTAATTCTCAGTCTTATAAATAGGATTGAATTAAATTAATGTGAAAAAATGAAAGAGAATATAGGCCAAACTTTATTAAAAAAATAATGGTCTTATGAAAAGGTTATGTCTTTTTTATTTATAAAAGGGGTTTGCTATTGTTCTTATTCGATAAAGGTGAGTAAAGTCTGTATGGAATTGAAAGTAAAAAAAATCACAAATCATGTTTTATTAAGGATCTTAATCAAAACATACATAAAATATTGAAAGCTAGAGTCGGATAGTTAGAATGTGGATTATTTATGAGTACTTATATATGACTTAGGACTACCTATTTAATCTTACTCCTTATACTGTTTTCAAACCTATTTTCATTTAATATATTTATACATAAAATAAAAATTATCTTTAAATTTATTTGTTTTTATTTTTCGAAAAGAATAGAAACATCTTTCGAAAATTTTTTGCCATATGAGTATTAGCTTGCTCGAAGTCTTACCATTCATGAATTACCCTTTAAGTTCGAATTTCCCAAAAACTGAATTACTTTTGACGGGCAGTGTAATTTTGTTTTATAAACAAAAAAATAGAATCCAAGTTCACAACTGAATATCCAGTACATATATTACAAAATAATATATAACCACCTTATTCAGTGTATAGGTATGAAAAAAAATTAAAGGGACACATTATACTTATTATAAAAATTATTCAAAGAACCAAAAAATAATCAAAGGGCCACTCGCGGCCCATGAAATGTGCACCCCTGACTTAGACTCTCTCTTGTTTTAATAGGCCAGGGAGATCGCTTGGATCAAGTAAAAAATGTACCCATCGATGGGTAGATTTTTTATCTGTTTATGGGGGTATTTTAAAATAAAAAACCTAGCCACTAAAAAATGACTCAAAGCTACTTCTTAAGCATCATACAACCACTCCTGACCCAGGACACCACTGAGGAGGATATTTCCTTTCTAAAGAACAAGGGATTGCTAAAGAAAGAAATGACTTGTGATTCATGTGGCATACTCATGGCATGGTCCAAGTACTCCAGGCCCAAAGGTGGTTCCCGGTGGAGGTGTACCAAAAGAGGATTTGAGAAGTATGGAACTTCGACTACCATTAGGATATGTTCCTGCTTTGATAGTATGAGCTCGGACCTCAGGAAGATTGTGTTTAAAGATACTACTTTCCACCACCTTCTAACGATTAAATAAAGTGGTTTTGCTGATTTTTTATATTTTACTTTATTTCTTTCTACATTATTCCAATTTATTAACTTGTTATTTTTATTTTTTGGTTATAGGTAAATTTTTTACCTGATCCGATCGCTCCACCTCTGATTTAAAGATAATAAATTAAAATACAAGATATAAATAGGTATGGAGGATTTAGATAAAAAAGGTTCATTACTCATTTTTATGTTTTACGGCCATTTGAACTCTTAAAGGTTGATAAAGAAATTCTTTGCCATTATATTTTTCTATGATAGATTCAGAGTGTTCTTCGGCTACTAGAAATGCGAATGACCTGGCTATTCCTCAAGTTTTAAATGTGATACGGTAAGATAATAATCTTTTGATTTAAATCTTTGAGAAATTCTTCAAATTTTTGATTCGTAGCTTTTTGTGGGAAATTACCTATAAATATGTCCTTGGTTGCATAATTTCGTAATTTTAATAAGCTGCTATGTTTTATTACCTTTTTGTTCATTAGATTCATTTTGAAATTTTTTTCAATGTAAATTCTACAGTTAGTCTAGTGTGCAAATGCCATAAATAACTATAAAGTATATAATAAGACTCGTTTGAGTTTATCATCATAAAATCTTGTGAAAATTCTATCAATTTAAATGATGGCAAGTTATGCACTTAAGTTTCGTTGTATTTATTAGCTTCTATGCCTCGAAAATGTGATCAAGTTATAAGGGCACCAAACTTAGAAAGTTTCACCAAATATAATTACNTAGCTTCTATGCCTCGAAAATGTGATCAAGTTATAAGGGCACCAAACTTAGAAAGTTTCACCAAATATAATTACATATATTCGCGCGTCTTTTTATCATAATTACAAATAATCCGCTTTTATGCAAAGTTCAAGCTACATTGTATATATTATGAGAGATCTCAAGATCAACCAAGAAGTTTGACTATAAAACATATTAAATTAGTTTCAAGATAAAATTAAGCATCAAAAATTCGTGAAAAAAGATTTATTGCCCATTTTCATTCGTTACGGTCATTCGAGCACTTAAAGGACGATTAAGAAATTGTTTGCCATTATATTTTTCTACGATAGATTGAGCATGTTCTTCTTCGACTACAAGAAATGCGAATGGTCTGGCTATTCCTCTAGACTTGTTTATTGGAACTCGATAAGATACGATAATCTTTTGATCCAAATCTTCTTTGAGAAATTCTTCAAAAGCTTGTTTCGTAGCTTTTGGAGAAAAGTTGCCTAAAAATATGTCCTTAGTTGCATAATTTCTCAATTTTAATAAGCTGCTGNTCGTAGCTTTTGGAGAAAAGTTGCCTAAAAATATGTCCTTAGTTGCATAATTTCTCAATTTTAATAAGCTGCTGCGTTTTATTACCTTTTTGTTCATTAGATTCATTTTGAAAAAAAATTCGAGCTGAACTTGACTGATAACTTGATTGATAACTTGACCAACCTACTAAATGCATAAGTAACTATATCTGATCCTTAAATGATCATATAATATTCATCGCCTTTATATCTTCTACGGTACGGGTCAAATGACTCTTTTACTTTATCTATTTATCACATGTGTATTTTTATCTCTGACGTGGCGAATAATGACAAAGCAATCAATATGGCACAAAATTTGGCACAAAAATTTTGAAGAAATCTTAATATTTTGGTTGAAATAAAAAATACATGTATTATTTGGTTGATGAATAAGTATAAGTTATATTTATTTATCAACCAAAGCAGGTTTTTATGTAATTATTGAAAATTTTCAACCAAAATAATAATGTTCTTTCGAGAATTATACTGAATTCTTCAACCAAAATGTTTGGTTTCTTTCAAAAATTTTGTCCCATATGGCACAAAATTTTTGAAGCCTCGGTTATAGTTCTAGAATATTAGTGCATCATAGTGAAAATAGGTTGAGGAAGCAATTAAAATGGCAAGAAATATAGCCAAGAGATATTTTATGGATAGTAAATACATAAATTTTTTTCATTCTTACTATTTTATTCATTCAAGAAACTAAAATTTCTCGATCAATTAGAATAGAATTATGTTTCAAAAATCTTGTCCCATATGTCTATCATTCTAATATAACCGATATTTAAACATATGTAATACAATATTAGTTATGTATCAGATACTTCTATTTATAAATATAAACTTTGTAGCAGTAACCAAGTATTTTCTGATTCAACTAATCTTATTTTTCAAAATCACCAATAAAATTTCGAAGTTGTCCGTCCGTAATTGAACTAATTAAAAACTACTTGACCTAAAAAGACAAGTAATTTATCAATCGAATCGGTATGAATAGGGGAGTGCTTACATGTGGTCTAAAAGTTTGACGGTCAAAGGTCAAAAAAATTTGATACTTATAATGCCCATTTATTAATAAAGTGGTTGGTTTTTAATCGATAAATTTGAATTTTGTATAAACTCCCATTGAATAGAAATGAAAATATGAGGGACTAACTCCTAGCCTCGACCTACGGGTCAAACATTGGGCATGGGGCAGTTCCCAAGTGCGCTCAACCATGAATTCATCAAAATCGAAAGAGTAGCTGCAAGTCTTGAACTTTGAAAGATTATTTTTGCGAGCTACAGCATGAACAAAATTTTATACGAACCAGCACGTCGCGCCCTGTGGGCTAGCAAGAGCGAGCGAAGCGAGTCATACTGCTAGTACTATTATAGTATTTTTCGCGTTTTCTGCGCACTTTTATTTTCACTTTTTCTGCGCTAAATCATGCACTTTGGGACAAAATTTTCTTACATAATTCTATTCTAATTTTAGTTTCTTGAATGCATAAAATATTAAGGATAAAATAAATTTATGTATTTACATACATTATGTTGGTTCTATTTTATGTGAAATCAAATACAGTATTTTTCGTGTTTTCTGGGGAAAATTTTGCGCAGAAAACGTGAAAAATACTGTAGAGTGTCCAAGAAAATGTGGTGGTAAAAACTTTTTGTTATATCTCAAAAAACACTTTGTAGAAATTGAAAAAATTTCAGTATAATTAAGTGTAGTTCCCCTCATTGTCAATGACACTTTTCCAAAGCTCAGGCAGTCTTTGAACACTACGATACAGCCCTCGATTCATTCCTTTTAAAATCGCTATTTCCAGCCAAGTTTCGAACACCCATCAAGTTTCAAAATGCACACCACTAAGCTCACGTTTAAGAAATCCCAAATAATCATAATCACATGGCGAAATATCGGGAGAATATGGTGGTTGGTACCATTGCTCGATTTGTTTATCTACTAAAAAGTTCTGTACGACTTAGCCTTGTGTGGTCTCGCATTATTCATCAAAATATAGGCTTAGAAAACCTTTTAGTGCTTAACCATATAGTAATTTTTTCGCTTAAAATCGACTTTAAGCGCTCAGTATTGATTTTTTTCTTTTTCGCTACACAGATGATAAAAGGCGATACCATTGTAGTCCATTACTAAAAGCAACATCCTTTTATTTCAATAAAGTTTGTTCATTGTCACTTGTGGTCCCTTTTCACCAGGTTTGGCCAGGACATCAGTTGATCCTTCTGTGGCGCCATGTACAAACAACACATTTTTCATCAAAACTTAGGGTTCTTTTCAGCTTTCTTTAGTCTTACTATAATTGGAGAGGTTAAATATACAAGCCTGAATCCTGTGGTCTTTCTGATCTGCGTTCAATTCCATTGGTATATAGCGACAATGTCGCTTACTCAACTTTAGATCATCAATCAAAATTAGATGCACTAATGATTTGGTAATATTCAAACTCTCGCTAATTAGCCTCACACTTATAGCTGTGTTTTCCAATAAAAGTTCGTTAACAGCTTCAATACGTTCTATTTTTTCATTAATTTTTTCAGATGGCCTTCAGCGAGCTTCTTCTATCGATATCTCTCCTTTCTTAAACCTTGATTCCCATCTCTCAACTGTTCTCAGAGACATTGCACTATTATCTAAAGTATTCTTTAATTCTCTTTAGATTTGAGAAGGACATTTACCATGTAGAGTTATATATTTAATAATTATACGCTGATCTCGAGCACTAAATGATTCAATCAATTCTTCTTTAAAATTCATTTTGAAAAAAATAAAACTGTGTGTATTATTTATAAATAAATTGTTATCCTATTATACATAATCAATTTTTGTTTCAATCTTTTACACTTTAAACGAGGTGTGGAGAAAAATTTTACTGCCACATTTTCTTGGAAACCCTAATAGATGAAAATTTCGGATAATAAATCAGTTAATATAAATTTGGATATGGCTAAATAATTTCGAAATATTATTCTATTCTTTTTTGAAAAATAAAGAACAAAAACAAATGAATTTTAAAGTTATTATTAAAGACACTTTTTTAAAATTTTAATAATTTTATATATAAATAGATTTAATGAAAACATGTTTAAAGACAGTATAAAAAGTAAGATTAAATATCAAGAGGGAGGTGATACTCTGCCCTTAAGCCATATATAAGTACACCTAAATAATTTACTATATTTTACAACTATCAGACTTGCACTTTCAATCTTTTATATATATTTTAATTAAAAAACCTTTTTTTTCTAGTGGAGAAGCATGTTTTAGGAGTGTACGATGTTTCTCATTTATCTTCTATAGATTCTGTCTTCCCATAAAACTCTTTATAATCTTCTTCGATGTATGTTAAATGTGAATAGTAGCATGAGCTTTTCATGAATAAGAATGACATGATTTTCTTAACACCTTTAACTTTCATTTTTTGATCATTTTTGGTCTTGATTGTCTTTCATAAGTTGTAAAAAAGACGTTACTTAACTTCCAAGTCTATATTCATTTTCAAAAGCTTGTTTAAGTTCATGTACATTGCGGATTTCACAGCTATAATCTATCGATTTTAAAACTACTCCCAGCTTGCCGAACATGCCATCCACTTCGCTTTTTCCGTGCTGCTCTCCGAAGAAATTTACTGTTATATCAATGTAAAACTTAGAGACTAAAAAATTTGCACAATGAATGAATTCATTTAACCTAAAAGGAGGTCCACAGTCTGTAAAGACGTTGACATACTCATAAGCTAGTTTCTTTAGCTCTTCAACAATTAAACCAAGATCATCAGAAGAAAATAGAGAATCGTTGGATAAAATCTCATTCAGAATATTCATGTAATGTCTGGACCAACTCCACGATCTTTAAAGATTAAACAGACTCCCAGGCAAGAAATCTGCCTTTTTTCTTAGTAATCCTGACGCACTTGATGGATACCATAAGAGAGCTAAAAATTCTCTTCGAAATGAAGAATAAAGACGCATGAATTATCATTTAAGTTCTCTTTTATAATATTGAATTGATTTTTTTGGTTTTCTACAACAGCTCGGTGCATATTAAGTATTTCTTCGGTCACCTTATACTCCTTTTTATCGTCAGTACTTAATGAACTATAATCTTTCTTCAAAATAGTTTTATTCAATTCACATATCCCGCATATATCAGTCTATTTAACTCCTTTTTTGAAGTTTTTTGGGCAATATTTTACGAACGTGTTGTAAGTAACATTATCATTTCCCTATTTTTTAAACTCCCTAAGATCTCTTTTTTGGATCTTTCCAAATATTTGATACTATCTTCATGTGGAGAATTCTTGAAAAATTAATTAGATACTCTTTTATTTTGCATACCACACTGCCATCTATCTTTCATTTACTATAGGAATATGGAGTTTATAATTTTCTAAGTTAATCTTCCCATCTTTTCTTTACTTTCTAGCTATGTTAAACTGGCTGTCAGAGAATCTAAAGTTGCTTTTTCTTAGAAGCTTTTTAAACCTTTCATATGCTACAATCGATAGTATATTGCTCTTTTGGTTGATTTGAGCATTAGAATGTAGCTTCCTATAATTTCTATTATCTTCATTCTTTTCTAGAGGAATTTTATCCCAGGTATTGTATTGTCATACGGGGATACACGGTTATTTGATCTGGTAGCTGTTTCTCTGATTTCCTTTAATCAAGTGTCTTTGAGTTTTACAGTTCCCTGCACCAATTTAACTTCTTGGGGGGGGGGGGTCCTTTTAATATGTGATTAAAACACAAATTAACTGTGGTTGTATCACTTAGGATTTGTTCAATATATTTAATTTGTTACCTCGAGGCTTTTTGTGCTATTATTATCTTTTTCATGCATTTTTTAATTATTCACTTGACTAATTATTGCAATTTAATTAATTTCCATAAATTTTTTTATTGTTCCTTTGCTTCATTAGTTAATTGATACAATTTAATCATGTTTCATGCACTTTTAATTAATATGTACAGGTGCGTTTTCAAGTATAAATACCACTCGATAGCAACAAATAATTATCAGATTTGCATATAGTTCGATGCCAAGAAGGTGTTAAAGCCTTTTGTCGCTGCGGATTGCAGTTAAATATAGCAAATGAGTAGGAAACATATGGTAATTCAGCATCTTTTGAGCAATACGTTTACCTACCAAAAGCAGATATATTTATCTAGCCGGATCCAAATATTTAGGTGACTCAAAACGGTAATCTATAACTATTTATGTATTCTGGTTTTTATATATTTTTTCTTATTAATAACATAAATAAAGTTAATAAATTTTTCAAATCTAAATCAATTAATTTAATAAAAATGAATTAAAGCTATAGCTCAATCATTCTATTTAAAGTTCTAATAGAACCATAAGCTAGGCTTCAAAATGTCCAAGCCGAATAAGTTTTAGGTTGGAAACTAAGTAACTTTGATTTTTTGAAAAGTTAATAAATATTATAAAAAAGTTTGAAAAATTCAATGATGTAATTAAAACATATTAAATAAAGTTTATTTAATTTTTTATATACTATCAAATAAAAATTGCTTTCTTTCTACTAATGATGAATAAAAGTAAAATTCACATTCGATACTGCTTATTATATGAGTTCGAGGTAGGACACAAAGAGAAAGGAGCTCATAAAAATATATACAGATTGATATCCAGGACTTGATCTCTGAATATACAGTGTATAATATATTCAAGCTTTTTAAGGAAGGAGACTATACACTTGAAGATAAACAGTATCCAGGTAGGCCAATTGAGATATGTTTGGAGAAATTAAAGACGCTAATTACACAAGATCCTAGATTATCTTCAAGATGTCTGGCGAGATTGCTTGGATGTTCTTATACTGCTATGCAAAACCACTTAAACGAAATGGGATTGGTGTCAAAACTTGATGTTTACGTTCCTCATGATTTGACTCTAAATCAGTTGAATCAAAGTGCAGACACCTGTGCAATTTTTTTCCATTGCACCGTGCCCAGCACTGGATGAATGATATAACCACAGAGGATGAGAAGTGGGTACTATATGTTAATCATAGTAAAAAAGGAGCTGGATTAAGAAAAAAGAGGAGCCTATGCAAACACCAAAGGTGAAATTCATCCCCAAAAAATCATGTCAGTTTTGTGGAATATACAAGGAATCATATATTGGGAATTGCTTCCTCATAATACTAATGTAAACGCAACAGTATATTGTTCTCAACTTGAGAAAGTTAAAGCTAAATTAGACAAATAACTCCTAAAATCGAAAATGTTTACTTCCTCCATGACAATGCTAGATCTCATATTACGACAATGACTCGGAAAAAAATAATTGATTATAGATGGAAAATTCTGCCCCATCCACCATATTCTCCAGATCTTACTCCTTCGGATTATTATTTATTCAGATCTTTAGACAACTCTTTAAGGGGTAAAATATTTGACGACAAAAAGTCACTCGAAAGTTATATCAAGTTTTTTTGAATCTAGAGAAGATTTTTATGCTAAAGGAATTCGATCTCTGTATGATAGATGGAACAAGGTCTTGAACACAAACGATGCTTATATTATTGATTAAAATTGCTTTATTTTAGAAAAAAATCGATTGTTAAATTTTCAAAAAAATTCCAGTTATTTAATTTCCAACCTAATATTTTATTTTTTATATTTCTCGGTACGACGATTTTCGTAGATAAGAGTTGAATGACGTCAAATTTTGCGTTTAATTAGCCATTTCGTGCGTTTTTTTAGCTTTTCCATTTTTGAAGTTCAAATTTCATCACGCTTTTTTGCGATTTAACTAGTTATTTTGTTATAAACGTATGTAATTATGTAATGTGCGGGAAAGTCGTGAAACAGTCAAGATGCGGAAAATTCGACCAGCCATATTGAACCCATTTACAAACTTGAATAAATTACGTTTCATTTTACCAAATCTGAAATGACAAATTTTGGATTTTATGTAAGAATTGAAAGATAACCTTTATAGGGAGATAATACCTCTCATTGTGATTCAGCATTAAAAGACTATTTGTCTATATTAGAAATCGGGACTTCTGATAACAAAGGATTTTCTTCCCTTACGAAAGTACCTCAAATTATATTCGACAATATAGTTATTTGAGTCTATCAAGAAGAATGAAATTGAAAGAGCTATTATACCCATTGAAAATAGTATAAGTGGCATGTTTTATGAATCTTATGATCAGTTATTGCTGGATTGTAAAGATAATGTACAAGTCTGTGGCGAAATTATAACCAGCAAGAAAAACTCGTTATGGTGCTTACCTGATGCATCGATAGATAAAATCAACACTGTTATGAGCCACTCACATATCATTGGACAATGTCGTGAGTCTGTTACTCGATTTTTCACTGGTAAAGTGGTTGAAGCTATACAATCGAAGCAAAATGGGAATGACACATCAATAAACTATGTTGTAACAAGTTGTACTTCAGAAGCAGCCAAATTATTAAAAGAATGCAATAATAAAAATGGGTAGATATCAACATGTATTCATTTTTATAGAGCTGTAATATGCGGAGAGCATACTGGTCAGTTTTATGGCTTGAAAAAAATTCACACCGGGTTGGAGTTGGAAGACAATAACTTTACTAGATATTTTATCATTTCTTCAAAAGCTAACTGTAATAATGATTTTGACAGTAAAGGGATTGGAAGAAACCCGCGCTGGAAGACTTCTATTGTATTAAGGTTGAAGAACAAGCCGGGTGCAATCAATAAAGTTTTAAATTGCTTTTCAATTAGGGATATCAAGTATTGTTATGATTTTTGATGCTTTAGTATTACTAAGATCGATTCGAGAGCATCTACTAGGTCTATTCAACATCATTTACCTTGGGAATATTCGATTTTGCTCGATGTTGAAGGTAGCCCTCAATATAATAAAGATGTCGATGCTGCATTAAAGAATGTTGCAGAATTTTCTGATGAAGTTAATCATTTAGGTTCTTATTGCTGGTATTATTAGGTTTTTTATATTTAGTTTTAATGCACCAGAGAAAAAGGATAATCTTGCTCCTGTGGGATTATAATTTTGATTAATCCTTTATTTACCAATTTTTTTCCTGCTTATGAAAAATTTCAAAAAGAGCATTTTTGTACTTCTCAGACATCACACATTACTATCCCTGCTTTTTGAAAATGGAGACTCAATAGATCCATAGAAAAAGATATTTCAATATTTTCACAAACCCTGGTATCTCAAAAACAAAATGAGTTATCTAAAAAAAATATAAAAACAAAATAAATTTACAATACTTTCTATACATAACTGTGCATTTTTCGGATTTTTCTTAGATATAAAAATTAAACTTTTCAAAGATTTTTTTGGAAAGTAAGAATAAACATAAAATAGATCAATTGAGTCGAGAATTATATCACTTCAAAATTTTCGCTGAAAGAGGATTTTTAATGGTTGTATTTCAATGGAAGATGTAATGTTTCAAGTTATAAGGAAACATTTTTCCCTAACAAAGTTATAAGAAGTTTATAGAATAGTACTAGCTTTGCCTATGTCTTTGACGAGTAATGAAAGATCCGTTTATGCTATGGAAAATATAAAAACAGACTTTGATCTAAGATGAATAATCATAGACTTAACAACTTGTTAATCACCGTAATAAAACTTTTCTATCTATTTAAATTTTTGCCTACTCTGAAAAACTAGTTTGGTTCCTTGTCTAACTTTTCATAAAAATAATATCTTTTATAATTGATGTATCAATGGATTTTAGCATATAAATTTATATTTTTAAAAATATTTCTCTATAAGAATTTAATTATCGATGATTTCTGTGGTTTAGCAGACTTGAGCAGTTTTGAAGAGCAATCAGCATCGCTGATTATGTGTTTTGAAAAAACTAGCGGGTGTGAGTTTTAATTGATTCAGTCGAATTTTGAGAAGAACAAAGTCTGGCTTCTAACTGTATATGTTAATATTCTCTATCTGTATGCCGGTTTTTGTATTGATTGATTTTCTCTACCAGCCTCGATGCAGCGAGCGCACTCACACGACCAAAGTAATCACTAATCCTAATTCCGAGTATCTATAAAATAGAATGAAGGTTAAAATGGTGTAAAATCTTTAATTTTTAACTAAAGTATTAAATAAAGCAATTTTCAATAAAACGGATTCTATACGATGATCCATTTTCTCACTTATAAATTTCCAAACGACAGCTGAATTTGAGAATACCATAACTGCGTTCATACGATTAACACTAGTTAGAAAAGATACTTCACCGATAAAAGTACCTGGTAAAATAGATTCTGATAACTGACCGGAATATTCGCCATTTTGATATGCTTTAGATGCTTTTAACAACCCTGATTCCAATAAATAAAATCTATCTGCTTGATCATCAATATCAAATAGTTTCGTCCCTTTCGAAACTTCCATTCTTATGAAATGTTTACCTAATTCGTATAGATCTTCCGATTCTATACCATTTATTTCTTGCGTTGCTTGTAATAAAATGGTGAGCGGTTGTAAAGTGTTCGATAGAGGTCTATTTTCCTTCTTTAATAGTTTGGATGCCACATTGATTTGATACTGTCTTGGTGTAATTGACATACTTAATTTCGGTTTATCTAAATATTAAAATATCAGTATACTTGCGCCTGGTATCTCGAGCATAGATGAAAATTCATCTGGGTTGGGATAACTACCAGCCAACAATTCGTTTTCCGACCATTCGAGGGCATGATTCAAGGTACCAAAATGATAAACCAAATAAATGGAATCCCTGCTAAACAAGCCAGCATTGAGCATCGATTTACCTATCTCTGATTCCAATTCGAATTCTACCAAGATCAATTTGATCCTTCTAGGTTTGAGCAGCGAATGAACTATCTTTGATAAAGCATCAGAAGCACAAAAATCTAATCCAGTCACAAGCTTACAATCCAAAATCAAATAATTGAGTTGGTCATCCTTTGATAGCAATCCTCTAATTATAGAATCGAGACTGTGAATGGTACCAAAGAATAAGAATCCTTGAAGTTCAAGTATGGCAATTTGATTTCCAACCAAACTCAAGAATCTTTTCTGATAATACAGCCTCCTAATGTTAGACCTTTTGTTCGATCCATATGTAATAGATTTGACAGGATTCTTCTGCGAATACAAATAGACAAAAAATAGCGACCCAATAATAAAACCAATCAATATTCCTTCAATAAACCCTACCAATGACATTGATACAACTATGGTTGCTATAGTAAGATATTCGTATAAATTCACCAAATAGATCGTATCATAAACCGCCTCCTTAATCAAGTCAATAGACATATGAAAGACTAATGCACCTATAAGAGGAGTCGGAATATACCCAATAATTTTGGGACCACAAATAAGCAGTAGGAACGTAGCAGCCGATAACAATAAAGCTGATATTTTGGTATTTCCACCTGATCTAATAAATAATACGCTATTCGAATAAACCAAATAATTCTGTACAGTACCAAATAGACCCGCAACTATATTCGTAACACCATGTCCGATCAATTCTTTATTCACGCTAATATCATTAGCATTAATACTCACGGCCAAAGCAGGTACATTAATGGGAACATGTAAAATACCAAAGAACGTAAGTGCTAACATATGAGGGATTAGTTTTGGTATTAATATCCATTTCACGTTGTAGAAATTAAAATTCTTGTAGAAATCGTAAAATGGTTTCGTCTCTTTGGGTGGCTGAAATAACCAGCCAATCTTCCACAAACTATTGAACGATATTCGTAATAGGAACACACAAATGTAGAAGAGTACTGGTATACAGATAAAGAAAATCGGTGACACTAATGGATGATTTACTTTCTGACATATAACTCTCAAGCATAACGCTGCTAATAAACTAGAACCCCAAAGGTATAATGCGGGTGTAGAAAATAATTGACTTGATGTTTTGATAATATGATGCCATGACCAAAAATTGAGATCTACATCGGCTGTAATTTGAAAAGCAGTTTGAAGCATGAACACACCAATACCACCTAAGAAAATATAAATAAAGGATTATTACCTATAGTACCAATGAGAATATGTCTTGGGAAGAACTCCATAACTGAACCAAGCTAAACAGAATTAGACATGATGATTACTTTCCACCAACCCAGGATGAGGAATACTACACCTGTAATGATAGTACTTAAAGCGAATGCTACCATACAAGTTGGTACTAAACTAATCATTTCATCAGGTCTTAAATAATCTTCAACATAAAACGCACTAACAAAAATTGGTGAAGGGAAATGATACATAGTGTGCAAGAAGGGTACTACTTCAATCATGAAGCCTGAGGTACAACTTGTAAATCCACTTCCGCCAAGAGTAAATATAATTTGTGATAATACAGTACTAAAAATATATACAAAATTGTGTGTTTACCTAACTAAAAACATACTAATACCATCTGGGCTCAAATTCGAGAATGAGGCACTAGCAGTAGGAAATATTATTACTCCTATAATAAAATATCATTTTAATTATTGAGGGGTACCGAAAGAAACTGCATCTAAACAATTCAATAAAGTTCCTATAATAACAGCAGGTATAGACGAAATGACAGTCCTCAAATCGAATTCATAAAGTTGTTGATCAATTTGCACTTCTGAGCTTAACAATGGTGTATGTTCTTCGATGCTAAATATACGTGTTTGTGGTCCTGAGAAGATTAAAACTATATAGATGGATTACTAGATGAGCCTTTGATAGGTGTAAATGCTTGATTATTTAATTCTATCGACTTATCACGGATTTCCTTTTGAGAAGACGTAGATATAACTACATATATAAATTATGATTGATTACATTCTTCATTGTTTATGTAACCTATGCCGATACTACTACTCCTTTTTATTCGTGACTCTATTCCTTCCATTTTGTAAAATGAATTTTGAAACTTTGATAGAATTTCTCCCTAAATGGCGCATTTATCGAATAATAAGTGCATTTATGTGATGGCATTCAATCAAATATTTTATTTTTAGTATAAATCAACTTTTTGTTAAAATACATGTAGTGTAAGTTTGTGCAAATATAAATAAGATCAAGAACGTATTTATTTAAATAACAAGAGCTTAATTTTCTTCCATAAACTAGGTTTTCCAATTTTCTGTAATGGACATTCATAATTAGGAGCCAAAAAAGTGATCGGATTAGCCATCATCTCCCAAGAATAAATCTTCGATTCTTTAACGAAAGAGAACCGTTTCTTTAAATTATAATTGAAATGACAAGACCTCCTAGTTTCCATTTTTCGTCGATTAAATGACTTAGGGGTCTTTTTATAATCAAATTATATTGTTTTTGCCTATTTTTGGTAATTACCGAATTTATAAAATCAACAAATTCGAATTTGTTAACGAAATAAGATATAAAGTTGTCGATTTGTAGATCTCAATTAATTAAACAAAAGCACCAAATTACTATATCCTCATTATCTTATTGAAATGTTGTTTTTATTTGTTTAGTATGCCATCTCAATTTGAGGCATGTATCATGGGGCATATCCAAAGAAAGCTTATTTTCCGACTACATACTTGGTATTTAAAAATAGTACTCGGCCCATTAAATCATCAGAATTCAAAACATTGCGATACCAAAATCGATTTAGTGCATGATCTTGATCAAAACAATGAAGCACTAAGCCACTCAACATTTTGCTAAATTAAGCACGCTATATAATGATTTTAAGCCTTTATTTATCCGTTTAGTTTACCTACAATACATACCATAAATTTGATAGTTTATTTAACTTATCGCTTAATTGGCTATTAAAAATAATGTTTTTTTGATAATCAAGTTTAATTCAAAGGAAAAACTGAAATTATAAAGTCTAAAAGGTTTATATTTGGTTAAATTAATAGAATGTGATTATTAAATATAACCTTTTAGACTTTATAATTTCATTTGAATTAAAACTTGATTATCAAAAAAACTTTATAATTTCTAGTACTTTTTTTTGATAAATGGATTGGAATCCCAACCTTGTAGAAATCAGAAAAATATGGTATAAATATCAACATGAATCTGAAGCAGAACTAGAATACTTTCATCTTAGAATACGTGAAGAGTCAAGCTAATTGCGCAATATTAAAATAAAATTTTATAGTTATGGGTACAATGCAAAGCTTTTATTCTATATTCCAGAATTGCTTAATTTTTTTATGAATCTTAAATGACAAACAAAAATCATTATGTTTTTAAAAGCTTAGACAAGGACAATATATATTTTTCAAAAGATCCGGATTTTTTTATTCAAAGCGAAAAAACCGAATCTAGGTTAAGAGCTTTTGAAAAGATCTTAACACCCCTACGAAAAATCAGAGCACAAAGTGAATACATATAATTTCCATTATTGAATTTAGCGATAAATTCTAACCAACCAACTAAGACTAAAAATAGATGATCTCTTTTCGGGAAGTTGAAGCAGTTTTTATCATACTGAACCATCAATTCAAAATTCTCTTTATCGATAATAGAAATAATTGCTTCTGATGGAAACCCTACAAATTTTTATAACCGTGATTGGGTTGGTACTTTCACTCTTTGTGTCAAATTCTTGATAAATATTGCTGGTACCTCGATCTGAAGAAATGGTTGGAGCTTTAGAGACCAAATTAAAATAAGAATCAAACAAATGTAACAAAATCTATGCGAATCAACATAAAAAAGAAATACCAAAGCATCAGCCGGATAACTCGGCTTTAGCTTTTCAGTAAAATCTTTCAGATATCCATTCTTTGCTAAAGCTATAATTATTTTTTAATATTTTCAAAGAAATTACTTTCGATTCTTTCGATTATGTATTGTCGACATCGGAATCCTGGTACTGCTAAAAGAATCTCGATATTTCTTCTCAAAATGACATCAGGATCATCCGGAAATTTCGAAAATAATTCGAATAACGATCGCGGAGTACCAGAACTATCTAAAATAAAAAATAAGGTAAAAATATACTCGAAGTAAAATTAAAGAATGTAGTCATAGGATTAGTTAGGTTTATAAGTTCTTTATCACAATTGAGATGGTTCATATTGTTCTTGTTAAATTTTTCATTGATTAAATTGATGTCTTGTAATAATGGTTTTAGGATTTTATCTACAAACCACTAACAAAAAATCAATGAAGGTGTGTACCAACTTCAGCTTTCTCACATAAATTATATGAAGATCTGTCAATTTCAAGAATTCAATTGTCTATATATAGAATTTCAAGATTAAAGTTACATCTTGAGGAGAAAATATTTTGAATTGAGGTCCAATTTTTGGCTTGGTATCTACATATTTGGATTATTAATATACCTCTCTTTTTGATCTCTTTCTTTTCACCAATAAATTCGTCAAACAATCTAATCAAATTGATTAAGAAAGATTATACTTTCGATTATATCCAAACTTGTTATTATCATCTAAATATAAATACAATAAATATAAACATTGACTAGTGGGTATAGTTTCACCTAAATATTAAAAGGGTGGTTTAAAATACTTTTGGTTGGACTTTCGTTAGTAGGATAAAAAGACATTAGACTCTTCAAGAATCTTTTAAAACAATAAGTATAAATGAGTATACCTAGGAGAGACTTTCTTTTCATTAGGTATGCTAGTAAAAGTCTGAACTTGAGGAACTTCTTGAGGTTTCGGATTGATAAGTACATAAATTACGACTATCAAGATTAAAGGTATAATAGTCCAGACAAACCAGGCTATATAAAAATAAATCCATTTTTGAGTTTACTTGCATCAAAATGGATAATAAATATACTATAAAATTTGATATGTAAATGAAATTTACCTTAAATCTACAAATGACAAAATCAAGAAAGATATTAAAATTATGCTGAATAAGATAAATCCTTGTAGAAACACTATATAGAAAATTGTTATTTTTAGCATGATTACAATTGTTAGTTTCATCTTTCTCTTCTTTGATAACTTGCTTTTCAGATAATGCATTTATTAAGTTTTTTTCTTCTTTGGTAAACTCCATTTTGAAACCAAACAGAGAATTTTCAAACCAAACTTGAAGCGAAAAACTTGATATACACTGCCTGACAAAAGTGATTCAGTGTTTGGGAAATTCGAACTTAAATGGTAATTCATGAATTAGTAAGACTTCAAGCAAGCCAATAATCATATGGTAGATAAATACAGCCTTTGTCTATAAAATATCCAAATATTATAGATATCTTTTAAATATTGATAGAGTTATGATTGCTCAAAGTTGAAAGTAGGTGATTCAGTGTTTTGTCGAATTTTTTAAAAAATGGGACAAAATTTTTGAAACATAATTATATTCTAATTGGTTGAGGAAATTTAGTTTCTTGAATGAATAAAATAGTAAGAATAAAATAAATTTATGTATTTATCAACTTTACTATCCATAAAATATCTGTTAGTTATAATTCTTGCTATTTTAGTTGCTTCCTCAACCTATTTTCACTGTGATGCATTAATATTCTAGAATTATAACCGAGGCTTCAAAAATTTTGTGCCAAATGAAAAATCAATAGATTGTATGCCCGCCCTTGGTTTTTCTTATCTGTTCGAGTCTTCTAGGCATTGACCTAACAAGCTTAAGACATACTTCAGCTGAAATATTGTTCCATATATCTTGAATTCTATCCCAAAGTTCATCTTTGTCTTTACATGGTGGTCGAATTTTTAGCTCTCTTTTCATATGATCCCATAGATTCTCAATTGGTTTAAGGTAAGGAGATTGTGCAGGCCATCTCATTACCTTCATTTCATTTCTTTTGAACCATTTTTTATACTTGAAGCGGTATGAGAGGACGCATTGTTATTTTGAAAGACAATTTTAGATTTTACCAAGCCATACAAGTCAAATGTATACATCAGCTCGTCATCCAGAATACTCTTATATATCTCAGCATTAACAGTGCCATCAATTCTACAAAGATACCTAACACCTGATGAAAGCATACATCCACAAACCATAATTGATCCACCACCGAATTTTATTGATTGAGTAATATTGTGATCTCTGAGTGGTTCCCCGATTTTTCTGAAAGTTCTATCACGTCCATCAGATCCCTCTACATTTACTTTAGTCTCATCTGACCATATAACCTTATCCCTGTCCTTATTTTCTAAATTTCTGTGTTTTTTCAAATTCTGATCTTGCTCGACGATGAGACGTTTTTAATTGTGGGCATTTCTTTTTGTATCTAGATACGATGTTGCTACGTTTTAATGTGCGCAGTATAGTACTTGAAGAGGTGGATATTACTGCATAGGTCTTGAGTTCTCGCTGTATTTCTGTAGAGGTAGAGCATTTACCATTTGTTGCTAATCTTCCAATATATTTTTCATCATACTTATCTAAGATATAAGGATGACCTATTATAGGCTCTGGAGTATTTTTTCAACTTTATTTATTACTCTGGACATTGTTGCTTGTGAAAATACAACAATTTCAGCTATTTTTCTTGAAGATTTTCCATTTAAAGCAAGTTCGTTAATTCTTGTTTTAATTTTCTTCAATGTTCTTCTTGTCATACCAAATAAGCCTTAATACCTTCTGCTAAGGATTGAAATAAAAATGAACAATTTTGCGGTATTTTAGAATGTTTTAGAATGAAAATTTTGTAATTTTTAAAAATTCGACAAAACACAGAATCACCTACTTTCAACTTTGAGCAATCATAACTCTATCAATATTTAAAACATATCTATAATATTTGGAATGTTATAGACAAAGGCTGTATTTATCTACCATATGAGTATTAGTTTGTTTGAAGTCTTACTCATTCATGAATTACCATTTAAGTTCGATTTTCCAAAACACTGAATCACTTTTGACGGGCAGTGTAAATAAAAAATGAGTTTAATAAGACCAAACTCTGATATAATCGATAGAAAACGTAGTCGAAGTATTTTTTGGCCAAGTAGGAAACCAATTATGTTTATCCCTTAAAAATTGCAAAGGAGCAATCTCCGAAGTCGAATCCCAAGGCTTATTACTCGAGAAGTAGCCAGTAGTACCCCCAACAGCAAGATTAATCATGATGTAATATTCTGAATCAAATGGTGCATGTGTTGTTGGACTATCTTCCCAAGGCGTGGAATAAGGCAAGAAATGTCCTTTCTTAGTAAACGTTTCTGCTGTTGGATTGTATTCATGTTGAAATGGCACGATCAATATCGTTTTACCATCTATAGATGTCCGGATTCCTGTAGTATACCATTCCAAAGTATAAATATGATATTCATCAGATAACTTTGTGGTATTAGGAAATGGTTTGATGATTTTTGTAGTCATATGAAATCTGTTTGTTGCAAAATTTTGGCCTACAAAATATAACAATTATAAGATACCCCAATGCAAAGCAGACGACACTTGATCATATCCGCCATCAGTATAATTAGGTAAATTTCCTCTTGATTCCAACAAATCAATTTCACCAGATAAAGGCCATGGACCATAAATATTGTATTTTGGTAATAACCAAATCGCAGGCCATAACCATTCGCCAATTGGGATCTTAACCCTAGCCTCCAACTTACCATACTTGAACGAAAACTTATGTGATTTGATCTTACCTGATTCGATTGGGTTTAGGATATTCCTACCGTTACTTATTCTATGACAACCATAAAATTCGGAATTAGTACATCTATCACCAAATTCTAAAACTCCTCCTATTAATACTTGATCTCCTTTCTTATCAGATGTTAGTTTGGGTAAGATATGTAAGTCACCATTATTTATGAATGTTATTGAAGGATCGTCATCATAATATTGAAATTCCCAATTACCACCACCATAAGCTGAAATTTCATGCTTCCATTTCGACTTATTCAAACTTTGACTTTCAAACTCATCACTAAAGATTATCTTTGTAGTTAATGGGAACTCCAACATTTCTTTGATTTCTTGAATATTACAATTGCAGAATTTCTCAACATTAACATAATTTCGAGGCTTATAAGTGTTTGGAGCTTTCACAGTTCCACAATACCAATCACTTTTCCATTCTCTCCATAAAACTAAACCATACTTAATCGCTTCATTAACAAATAGAGTATCACCTCGTTTGGTTTGGCAACTAAAAGGACAAATAAATGTTGAATTTTGACAAAATCTAGCTGCATCAATTTGATATTCATTTGTAAAGCAAGGAGAATTAGAAGAACAATACCATTCATTTTCTTTAAATTGGAGACAATCTAATCCTCTACTTTTCGCATCTTCAATCTCTACCTTCGTGCCGTTGTACAAGCAACTTGATGGACACTTTGAAGCTATTACTATTACAAGTAATGGTAAAATAAACATGTGTTTGTGAAAAAAATTTGAAAGGATTTTTATAGACGATTGTGACTAAGAAAGATCGACTTGAAACTTCACAGATCCGATGTAAAATACATTTATAATTCTATTAAATATGCCTTTTTATATGATCATGTTTTGATCTTTTGTAAAATTGTTATTTTTTCTGATGAATGCTTGTCATATTTACGTCGATCTAATAAATAGAGAACATACTCAAAACACACAAATATACCAATTATTTAATCTTTTCTATATAAACCTAGATCTCTTTGTTTTTTAAAATGGATTCTGTAATTAAGCTGGTCCGAATATCGAGTTGAAGAACTTGGCCTATTCAAAGAAACTTGTCTTTTATAAAAAATCAAGTAGAAACTATCAATAGTTGAAATAAACATATCTCAATATAAATATATATATGTCACTTCTAAAGTTAATCGAAGAACTCTTTTTATAAATCAATTGCATTTTGGCTTCACCTCTATAGAATAAATAGAAGACTCGTCATATATTTTTAGCATCTAGAAGATTTAAATTCCAACAATTCTGAGTATATTTGTATTATGTCTTCTGTGTATGTTCATCATTTTATGTAGATTATATCTCAAAATAATATTATTCATAAATCTCTTGAATATGGCACTTTATTTTCGTTCAGAGTAGTCCCTTTTTGATTCTCTTCTTAATTCAACCAAATTTTTAATGAATCTAGCTTATTCTCATTCTCATTCTTGTTCAATCAATTATTTAATAAGTAAAATGGGGACTACTCTGAACGAAAATAAAGTGCCATATATAAAAACTGTATACAACTTACTATTGTATATTTAGTTATACTATTTACTCTTTTGATTAATATTTGTATTCTGTGACTTCTATTTCAGTAGAGGAATCTTTGTTTAATGTGTAGAAAGAAGTTTAATATCAAGTGGAATGTTGGAAAATAACTTGAAACACCTAAATATTAGTATAACTTACATTTGTAGTCCATGTTAATAAAATTACTTAAGAAATTAGTCAATGGAGCTAAATATAAGGTAATTTAATTTATTATACAAAGAACTAGAACTACAATTCAATAAACTCTTTATGATCAACAGAATATTCAAACGGTTCATTTAAGCCATACATTAATTGATGGTTCAAATGGTTTATGGTGGACTTCAAAATATCATTACCTTTTTCTAAATCACTAACTTTCGATTCCAATTCCTTAATATATTGTTTCTTTTTTTTCCTCGATTCCTGAGCAGCAATTCTATTCTTAACCAACCTATTTTGCTTCTTATCCTCTATAGAGACATTCCTTTTCTTTGTGACACGAGGTTCTGATGAAGTGTCGCCAGTACTTTCGCTATCTTTTTCGGCCCGTTTCTTGTATCTTCGTTTGCTTAGTCCACCGACCTTCTCCATTGGGTTTATGATTTTTATGGCAATTAGCTTGCCTTTATTTCCATAATTGGTGAAACATCGTGTAATTTCCGATTTCACAAGAATGAGGATGCAATTAAAAGTTAATGGTAGTTTTACATTTGTTTTATAGGTTCTAATGAGCATTATCTAAATGACTTTGCTATTCGGTTAGATTAGCATTTATTATTTAGTCATTTTTGTTTAAAGGCAAATATCTGCACAGGAATCAAACTTGTATCATCAATCAAATTCTTTGATTCTCATATAATTCATTTTTTATAATGTAAAAAGTATTCTAGTAGAGATTCAAACTATATGTAAAGTTTATTATGTAAAATTATTTGTAGTAATTATTTTGATGTCCATATCCATATTGTCTTTTATAATAATTATTTTGGTGTTCATAACCATACTGTCTCTTGTAATAGTTGGTTTGATGATGGCCTCCGTTTCCATACCCATATTGTCTTTTATCAAGAGCAGCACCAAAAGTTGTAGCACTGAGAACTAAAGAGGTTAAGAAAGAATTCATTTGTTGTGGTTTATTCTTATTTTCTGCTTTATTTATACATTTCTTGGTATGTTGATCTTGAATTCGCATATTCTTTATTTGGAACTTTTGCATCTAATGGGTAAACTGATCACGATTATATCAACTTCCATTGTTACTGATATGTACATGATTTTGAGTAATATTTCTTTAAAAATAATTTAAATATGACTTCATTCCTAGTCTTTCAATCTTGATTATAATTAGTATATAGTTTTCTAGAGATTACACTTTAAAATCGAAAATATACGCCATTCCAATATATTTATAAAGTAAAAGTGCGATTTTATTTCAAATTGAGCAGAGTTTATATAAATAAAGATTTTATCTTGGTATTTTCAATAAATATCCAAAGATTTGGAAAATGTGTTATTGCACTGATGAAATATACATTTACCAATTTTAGGTAGAGAAATTAAAAACATAATACTTTTTTTTAAAGTAATTCGCGCTTTTTAGCACAAAATTTGAGATATTTTCAATTTATTAAAAAATCACGTCATTTTTATAAAATTGGAAATATTCGAAAAAGAGAGCGAGTTTATCAACAAAAGAACTTTATTAAAATTTAGTAGTAGTGATTATTATAATTTCCATAACCTCCGTATTGTCTTTTTGAAATATCATATCCATACGATCTTTTGTAGTAGTTATTATGATGACCGTATCCACTGTATTGTCTTTTGTCAACAGAAGAACAGAAAGAAGAACCTAATATTAAAGTAATAAAAAAATCATGTATTATACATTTAGAGTGAGTGTATTTATGTTTTTTCATATGTCGATCTACGTTTGAACTGTTTCTATATTTGGTAAATTTGTAACGGTCCTAAAATTTCTTGTCTACATACTTTGGTTTACAATCATATAGCACAATATTTTTGAAACATAATTCTATTCTAATTGGTCGAGAAATTTTAGTTTCTTGAATGCATAAAATAGTAAGAATGAATATAAAGTTATGTATTTACTATCCATAAAATATCTCTTAGCTATATTTCTTGATATTTTAGTTGCTTCCTCAACCTATTTTCACTATGGTGCACTAATATGAAAGAATTAATATAAAGTTATGTATTTACTATCCATAAAATATCTCTTAGCTATATTTCTTGATATTTTAGTTGCTTCCTCAACCTATTTTCACTATGGTGCACTAATATGAAAGAATTATAACTGAGGCTTCAAAAATTTTGTCCCATATGCATAACTAATTATATTTAACTGAAACAAAAATTCATGCAAACAAATATTGACTTGAAACATGATGAATTGATGATTTTGAACAGAAACAAAGTAATGCACCCCTGTGCAAATGAAGAACCAACAAATAATTAAATGAAATTTATTAAGGCCCAGCAAATAATGAATGGGGACTGGAACTGAGGAGAATAAAGAGGACTCAGACAAGATAACAATTTTTTTCCTATAAATAGCTTTTTGTTTGCAATAAACGTCATATTCTACTAAAATAAAGTAAAATGAAAGCACAATCAAACGAAATAAATGATGCAACAATTCCTGTTATGAAATTCTTTACAAAAAGATTCAAAATAATAGAAAACATCAGGAAACTGCATTCAAATTCCAAAATAAACCAAAAAAGTAATGTATTATCTGTTCTGGCATATAAAAGCTTAAAAGGGCTTTTAAGAAAAATGAAATTCAATTTTTCTGATTCACAGTTTACAATTGCAAGAAATAAAAGAAAAGAAGGTAGAATATCTTTAGATAATTATCAGCGCTATGTTCCTTATAGTAAAAGAAAATTAGATCAAGGTGTAGTGGGTAAAATAATTGAATATCTAAATAAGTATTCGAGGGAATCCCCGCATGAGAATGGTGTAAAATATTTGGAAAAATCAAAAAAGGAGATCTATAGATCATATATAAATGATGGTAATTTTAATATTACATATGGGACATTTATAAAATATTGTCCTAAAAGTTATAAAAAAGGTGAAAAGTGGACTGATGTTTGTGGCATTTGTGAGCTTATTAAAAACATATTAAAAAGAAATTACTCATCATTAAGTGTTGAAGAAAAAGAGGAATTTATTAAAACTAAAGAAATATACCAAATGCATCGTCAGGTGGTAGAAAATCAAAAAGAACAATTTAATCTTCTAAAAGATAATTTAAGTGACAAGTCCTGTATCCTTATACTTGACTATAAGGAAAAGTTCAAGTTATCTTATGGTGGTCATGAAGTTGGCCAGGACTTTTACGAAAAGAGACGGATTACAGTTTAGGTGCATGTTTAATCTTTAAAAATAATGGATCAGTGTTGAGACATTATATGAATCTATTATCGGAAAT
>NIPM01001113.1:0-30080 GCA_002738285.1 Holacanthella duospinosa | reverse complement strand
GGTGAATGTGTCTTAGGGTGAATGTGTCTTAGGGTGAATGGTGAAAAAACTTAGGGCGAATGGTGAAAAAACTTAGGGTGAATGGTGTAAAATATGACAGGTTTAAACATGTTTGAACTTGATACTGAGGGTCTTCCATTCCAACAAAGGGTGTTACGGTGAATGTGCTTAGGGTGAAAGGGTCTTAGGGCGAAAGGGTCTTAGGGTGAACAAAAATAGATTNGGGTGTTACGGTGAATGTGCTTAGGGTGAAAGGGTCTTAGGGCGAAAGGGTCTTAGGGTGAACAAAAATAGATTAAGGTCTTACGGCCATAGTGACTTAGGGTCTTAGGGTGAACGGGTCTTAGGGCGAACAAGGTCGGAATGCAGTGGAAAGTTTTTGGTCGGTGTGTTGGTCGGTGGCTTTGAGGGTCGGTGGGGGGGGAACACCTTGCCGTACTTACTACTATCGCAGCCCTCCCGTGGTTTCCCACAGCCCTCCCGTGGGTTCCAGCAGTACTCCCGTGGGTTGCCACAGCCCTCCCGTTGGTTCCCACAGCCCTCCCGTTGGTTCCCGCAGCCTTCCCGTAGGTAGGCGCAGCCCGCTCGTGGGTACCCACAGCACTCCCGTGGGTTCCCACAGCCCTCCCGTGGGTTTGCACAGCCCTGCGGTAATTCCCCACAGCCCTCCCGTGGGTTCCTGCAGCTATCACGTGGGTTCCCACAACCCTCGTTTTGGTTTCCATAGCCCTCCCGTGGGTTCCCGCAGCCCGCCCTTGGGTACCCACAGCACTCCCATTAGTACCCGCAGCCCTCCCCGGGATTCCCACAAGCCTTTCGTGGGTTCCCACAGCCCTCCCGTGGGATTCCACAGCCATGCAGTGGTTTCCCACAGCCCTCCCGTGGGTTCCTGCAGCTCTACCGTGGGTTCCCATAGCTCTCAAGTGGGTTCCCTCAGCCCTCCCGTGGGTTTCTACAGCCCTGCCGTGGGTTGCCACAGCCCTCTCGCAGTTCCCGCAGCCCTTTCGTGGGCTCCCGCAGCCCTCCCCTGGGTTCCCGCAACCTTCCCGTGGGTTCCCTCACCCCTCCATTAGATACCCACAGCCTCCCATGGGTTTTTGCAGCCTTCCCGTGAGTTCCCGCTGTCCTCTTATGGGTTCCCGCAGCCTTCCCGTTGGTTCCCGCAGACCTCCCGTGGGTTCCCACAGCCTTCCCGTGGGTTCATACNGACCTCCCGTGGGTTCCCACAGCCTTCCCGTGGGTTCATACAGCATTTCCGTTGGTTCCCACAGCCCTCCCATTTGTTCCCACAACCCTCTCGTCACTTCCCACAGCCCTTTCGTGGGTTCCCACAATCCTCCCATTTGTTCCCACAGCCCTCCCGTCAGTTCCCACAGCCCTCCCGTGGGTTCCCACAACCCTCCCGTGGGTACCCGCTGCCCTTTTATGACCTAACAACCTAACCTAACAACCTAACAACCTAACAACCTAACAACCTAACACCCTAACCTAACAACCTAACCTAACAACCTAACCTAACAACTTTAAATTCTACAAATTACACTCAATTCTGACACAAACGTTGTTTACACATTGTTTAGTGTGGTATTTCTCAAAAATTGTTTTCAAAAATTAACAAGAATTGAATTAAATTGAACTAAATCTCAATCTCTTCAAAGTGTTTTTTTCTAGCAACCGCTTGTTGTAGTTGATAATGACAATCCATTCATTTTTGTACACGTGCCATGATTTTTCCAACTGAAAAATTTACAGATAAATGGTTGATCTGAATCTGAAGAATCCACTAGTTCAATTTTTCAACAAGACTACACAAATCCCAGATTCTTTAACTTCACTTACCATTTAGAAAATCACTGTCGATATTTTTTGCTTGTGGAATTCAAAGATTTAATTACAGAAACCAGAAAATCTTTGAAGAATGAAAATACACGTTGTTCTTATCACAATTCTCATTGTGGCTCCAAAAACTAAGTGTGGTTCAACTAGTGGTGAAAATCAGGTTACACCAGATCTTAAAACATCTCAGGGAAAGAAAGTTGAGGTAAGTATTTTCATAACAATCTATTTTATGAGACAAATTTGAACTATTTTGACGAGTTTCCATTAGCTCTAGAAAATTTTTCATAGCCCCCTGGACAAATAAATAAAAATTCTTGCTGAAGTTCTGTGGAATTAGTAGTTTGTATTATCATCGCTCCACACTATTTGGTGAAAACCACCAGATGCGTTTCCTTACTATGGTATGGTATAGTATGGTATAGTATTGTTCCTTACTAAATCTCCTATACTACTAATTTAACTGGTTTAGCAATGTTGTAGATGTGCACCCAAAATACACTTACTGCTTAATGGGCTGTTCGACGAACTAGATTGTCCTAATACATAACCTGTACAGTTCCCGACAAAATGTGTGTCCTCAAGTTTATGTTCCAAGAGAATTAAAAAATTCAAATTCTGGGAAATTATAAATATTCAAATTTGATTGGCTGGATTAGAATTTTCTTGGGACATCAACACTGGAACATCTAATATGTTTTCGAGCTAAATTTCGGTTGATTCATCTTTGAATTTACGAAAGTTTCATCACTTGAATCTTAATTAAACTTCAATTCCTCAGTTTGTATTTCTTAACTGAGGTATTATAACGTAAGGGTGGTTTACTTGAGGTTTCCGACAGCCTGTCCATCAGAATTGTGTTTGTGTAACCATGAAGGAAGTATGCATTCCAGGAATGAAATGCATACTAAAAAAATTTGGCATTCTTTTACTCCCTCTCCTTCTCACAAATTTTTGTGTCTCCATATTGTAAACAATTGTACCCTGTAGTAGACAGGGTGCGATAAATAAGTAAGGGTAATTAGTACGTGCAGTGTGTCTAATAATTTAAAAAAAGGAAGAATTGGTCCCATGCTCTTTGCTGGAGAAAAAAGGTGCCTTAAAATTAATGGTCAAATTACAACCTAAGGAAAATATTTCTTAATTTGAGTGGTTCCTTTAAAAAATTTAATTAAAACAATTTCAAATTATTGAAACTCATTACATTGAGGCACACTACTACATGCACAGACGCGTAAAATCCAATATACGATAAGGCGCATGAGTCTTCCGCCAAGATAAACGACAGAGTTTGGTCAAGTGTCGTAAAGAGTATAAATTGACATCATCATGACAGTTTACGTATAGATAGCGGTTTTTGTCTGGAGGATGCAACTATCGTCAAAATTGGTCCTTGGTGTCAATCAATTTCATAATATTTCAAAGTTCCCCTTACTCTATACATAATCATGGGAGAATATGTTATAATGTGGGAGGTCATTTTGCAAGCACGTTTTCTGTCTGACTTAACCATGTTATAGGGAATTATATTGATGAACTTACGTTAAGGAATTTGAATTTAGGTGACTTTCTATTTAAAAATCTAATTGCATTGTTGTCAAATAGTAACATTTGTCGGCAATAAATTTTAAGTGAAAATTAATTACCTCCTTGCGACATGATTTGTAATAAAAATTCATTTGCTTTTATTCCTTGTTTTTTCTCTAGAACGATGCATTCGTTTGTATTACGTCCAAAAATGATATTGAATTTTATGTTAAAGTTAAACTCAAGCCTCTACTTCTAGGGTAAGCTTAACTTCATCCAGGTTCACATTTTCTTACTGGACAGTTTTCATTGTCGAGACGGATGTAAAAGTAAACACGCCATCCTCGATTGATTAGCAAATGTGTAGTTTCACATAAACCGAAATCGTCTGACCTAGTTAGAGACGGTTTTGTATTCAGTTTTGACTGGAATATCAGGTTGGGTTTTTGGAATATTTTTGGAATGTAAGGGAAAATAAATACGTAAGCATTATGGTCAGAAAATAAATGTCGGTATCGGCTTTCATAATATGTTATCTTCCAAAATTTTATTCATTACTGTTATATTACATAAAGTCGAAAATTGTAACAAAATTGTATACATTGTATTTGGGTCGCCATGTAGGGTTGCCGAAATGACGTTGGTATATTGTGGGGTACCTAAAATATATTAGAGGTACAGTGGTTTCAGCNATTGTGGGGTACCTAAAATATATTAGAGGTACAGTGGTTTCAGCTTAATGTCAGTACCCCTTAATGTCACACTTCGCTTATTGTCACCCTGTTGGCTTTTCCCCGGCTAAACTCCATACTCTCATGTACCAAATACTCTGCCTATTGTCACACCTCCTATTGTCAACCTCCGCCTATTGTCATCCCATTTGAAGAGAATGTACCGCACATAACCACACTTTAATGGCAACTTTCGGTTCTCAGGCCCAGAATATACTCGTGTTTGCTTAAATGGTGTGGGCGGTCAGAGACCCTTGGTGGAACTGTTTCATTAACCTATTTGTTGTATTCTACTATGCGATCCTCGATCGTGAAAGTTTACTTTTTTAAAGACTCAGCCGCAGTCGCGGGTTTATTCCAACCGCGAGTATGCCAACTTTAGATGGGCACATGGTTAGAATTGAGAAACTTAAAGTTTTAATGATAAGCAACATTGGAAGTGAAGAATTTTGCAAACAAGTACCGATATTTTGGGAGTTTCTGACACGATAATATCTCAAAGCCATTTTTCTGGCACATTGCAAAAAAACTTGCCGATTACTTTAAGAAGTAATTTGCTTTTAGAGTATTCCAAATTCAGGTAATAACTTCAAAAGCTGTAAAATAAATCGAAAAAGGTATCGTATCATAAAATGCGCATCTAAAACCAGAAACTTCGGTTAATGTCACCTAATGTATGAAGTATTAGTGGTTGCCATTATCGGCTTATGTCAACTCCGCCTACGGTCAACCGATTTTTTGGCTCCCTCGGAGGTGACATTAAGCTAAAACCACTGTATAACCTTCAAGCTGGTAAAGTTGGTTGGTAAATGAGTTTCGGTATTTGATGTCATTTACTACGTAAGTTGAAAGAAAACCATTTACCCAAAACTTGGTGAACAAAAGACAAGCCTCTGGGTTGGGAAAATTTCGTGATAAAATTTTGAAAATGGTATCGCCTCTCATTCACTGAATTTCTCCCGGTCGCATGGAGCTTGGTAAAGGTGTTATACTCTCTCACATATTGAATTTTAAAAATTTACTACATTGAAGTGTATACATCTAAAAGCGCCTTTATATTAACACATTTTACATTAGCTATAGAATTGGTCCATGTGAAGCACTTTTACTGGACACACCTACTTAGTGGATTAAAAAGTGGACTCTCTCACAATAAAAATTCATTACTTAGGTCTAGCTTGGTCAGTATAAAATCAACAGGCCAAGTGTTGAATCTCAAATCAATCATTCGAACCAGCGTTTGAGTAACTCACTGAAATCAAAAGTCACCGAAATAAAAATTTACATAAATAAAACCCTTTGCATGTAATAAATACAAATATTTTATTCATTAAATTAAAATTTCTCTCCGTCTTTCATAATGATATAGTTAAGAGTAAAAATTTGGAAAACAACGATATTTTAAAACCGATACCGACAGTTAGTTTCTGATCAGGATGAACCATTTATTTTCCCATGCGTCCTGACAATATTCCGAAACCGTAAAATTTGTTTGTGCCAAACATTATTAACCGCGAGCTGCCAATCTGGAGAGGTTTTTGCAATTGTTTGGGTTTCGTCTGTCTGTCCGTGCGGAAGGGGATAGATACATGATGCATTTGGTACTCTTTGCATTGGACTAGGTAACATCAATTATCGCATATATTGAGGCATTAGGATACAGGGATTACAGTTCTCTGTTACTACAATTCATGAAAGATAGTTATAGTGTTTAAAGCAGCATCTAAATTTCGGTTGATATTACGTGTGAATAAGCAAACAACTATAATAGGCTCTAAATAGAGACACCGGGAAATTGTTCTTGGTCTAACCATAGAAACTGTGCCTACATACGCAAATTTTAGATTTTTGGGTTCTCTTGTTGGATAACTGAGTGCTACTCAGACAAAACATAGAATATCTACTTTGCACGGTTTTATTACTAGGTAGAAATAAGAGAACCATTTATAACTATATAGTATCTATCCATGTTGATTTTTGGGTTCTCTTGTTGTGAATAACTTGGGTGCTACTCAGTTATACTACTTTGCACAATTTAACTACTAGGTACAAACAAGAAAATCATTTATATCTAAATAGCATCTATCTAACTATATAATTATCTATCTATCGACCTATTTGTTCATCCATCTATCCATCTACTAAACTGTTCTTGTGTTCGTGGTTGCTATCGGTTGCTACCCATTTTATTATTACTTTACTATTTTCGAACAGCGAAGCCTAATTTTCTGAATAGTACACAAACATTTCGGCTTTGGTTTTTATTTTCTGATCGTTGATTTATGCTATATATATAAAGGTTATAATAATTATTGCAAAATCATATTTTCCTTTCCTTACGGAAATTGGCCCGAAAATTTTTTTCAAAAATAATTAGTAGTATAATTTCTTTACAAAGTGAGCACCTAAAAGGCACAGTACTGGTCATAATTTTAAAACATATGGAAGTTACTTTTGGCCCTTGCGGGTTTGCTTGAGAAAGTAACTGTGTTATAATTATGTCTAAAACTTACGTCGCTAAGTAAATTTTTATCGGATGAAACGATGTTAGTTTATGAAAGAAGTTGCAAAAGTGTAGAAACCTGGGGGAAAATCATGTCTCCAATTATTCACTAAAAACTGTTTTCGAGGTCATAATTCCGGAGACAACAGTAAAGGATCCACACGTGATTATCCAGGACGTAGCTAAGTAATTGTTACTGCAGTTCGTTACAGGAGAACATCGAACAACAAATATAGTATAAATACTGGACTATAAGTATTCCACCAGTGCCAGTTTCAATAAAGAATAGTACACGAGGCACGGATTTACTGATCCTCCAATAATAGTGAAGAAGTTGCTGCACAGCTTTTTGGGAAATTCGAAATTTCGCAACATGAAAATCTACGTAGTATTTCTTGTATTTCTGAATCTGTTTGCGGCTACTACAAGTATACAAACTCCAAATTTATCGCAGAATCAAGACGAGCAAATTCCGCCTTTAGAAATGCAGAGAAAAAAATGAGTCCAAGTGACGCAAACGATTCACAAGTTGTAGTAATTTTCACAAAGGGTAGACGGCAAAATTTGTTTCCTATTTCGATTTTAACACTTCATTTTCGTCTCACGTCCACAAGATATTACAGTTAGAAAATATGATTATGAATTTTAATATAAATTTCTTAGCATTAGGTTCTCTCAAATGCTCAAATACTCATGCTCAATCTCAAATATTCATGCTCAAATAAGGATGATAATCGTGACTTACTTCGTGTGTAGCTGCGAGGCTTACACTCTGCAACATCCTAGCTAAAAGACTTTTCCGATACCTCCACAGTGCATACATATAGCTAAAGGTTGTAAAGATGTATTTGATAATTGGAAAAGTATAAAAAGTACAATACGAATAGGACAGGTTAGCAGGTATTTCAGCTTCAATTAAACGATGTAGATTATATTTTTAATGAATCTGAATATTATGATTTTCCCGATATAATGTAAGTCTCCGGCTCGGTTCACAACTTTTTATACGAATAATTGACATTGCACATTTCAAATCTTGATTTTTACATATTTAATTATCTTAATTTTCTCAATAATTTTGCTAATTATTTTTGAGCATGCGTATCCCTTCATAGTTTCTCGCTTCGTTTCTACAACTTGGCAGTGATTTTTAATCTTTACGGATGCGTTTTAGAGCTATTACAATCTTGCTCACTATTCTTATTTTATATTAGCAACATTTAAATTGCAATGTGTCCGAACATATATTGCTAATATAGAAAAAACAATTTAACAAGAAGACCAAGACCCGAATCCCCGACCATGGGGTAGGGACCCAACACTTTCCAGCAGCTCTACAACTCCCATCTAATGCACTCAAACCAAAAAAATTGTTGAACTCTATCGTACTACATTATCCAACTCTTATTGATACAATAAGGTACGACGTTTGGGGGTCCATTAGCCCCTTCAAAATGACCTCCGGTGAAATCGGACAAAATTTTTGGACTTGGGTAACCTAAACATACATGAAAAGTTCAAATTTAATTTAAAATTAATTTGCTGTCATGACTGTCCCATGTCAGCGACATCCTAGCTAAAAGACTTTTCCGCTATCCACGGTGCTTACATATAGGTAATGGTTGTAAAGATGTATTTGACAATCGGAAAAGTATAAACAGCAGAAAACGAATAGGACAAGTTAGCATATATTTTAGCTTCAATTATACAGTGTAGATTATATTTTTAATGAATCTGAATATTATGATTTTCCTGGTATAATGTAAGTCTCCGACTCTAGTCACAACTTTTAATACTGTGCTGAACACATTTATAAGGTCAGCATGAACATACTTTTCTCACATTGCTAATTCTCTGCATGTTTGTTGAATTTTCAATGTCGTAAAGGCTTGTTAGTTTAACGAAGCGTACTGTAAATCTATTGAAATCTATTGAAAATTGGAATTTCGGAACATTCTTTTGAGACAATAGAAATTAGAAGTTAGGTGTCCCAAACGAAAGTTCTGAAATTCCATTTTTCAAAAAAACGTAACTTTTTTTCTAGTTGTCAGAAGACTAGATTTTTAAAATCCTTCTCTCTTCTTTCGTATGATCTTTCTGAAACCTTAAACACTATCACCAAAAAAAATTGGTTCATGGAGTTCAATTGACAATAATTTATGGCACCACGCTTTCTCCATCAAAAAGTATGGGTCAAAAGTAACTTCCAGTGGTGACAATATTAGTGTTTAGAGTTTATTTTTATTTTTGTCGTATTTGCAGTCTTTGCTCGCATGTGTTGTGAATGATGATCTTAGTACATCCTTTTTTATTCCGGTGACGAGGGAAACTGAATTAGAACCGAAGGAAACTGAATTAGAAACGAAGGAAACTTATTTAGAAGGGTAAGATTTATTAATTAATCTGATGTATCATCAATAGAGAATTGAATGTCCTTGAACCATAAAATGGAAAATTCAGTAAACCTACACACATTTATAAGAGCGAAAAGTTAGCCAACAAAAATAGGCTTGTTCATCACTTCCCAAAACTTCGCTATATTGACAAATTTTTGAAAATTTTGTTGAAAACTCTTGACATCCATTTGTATATGGTGCCAGGAAAAAATCGAATTCATCTGCGGATTAATTTTTTTTTTAATAATTTTAATAATTTAATTTTTTAATAATTTTTTCTCGAATTCTCAAATAATTTTATTTTAAATCGAAAAATCTTTTCAAAATAAACTAATATCACTTCTCCATTCGTATGTATAGTGCTAAAAAAATACCAAGTTGCGGATTAATTGGCCCGAAAGACATTTTCCTTTTTAGGAAAATCTCAAAAATCTTTTTCAAATAAATTTATCTCACTTTTCAATATTTGGTTCAATATTTGTACATATTTGGTTCCAGGATTAATACCAAATTTAGTTGCGGATTAATTGGCACCAGACGATTTTTTTGGAAGATTGGAAAATTCTCTAATTTAGCCAGTGTCCATAAATATTTGAATCCAGTAGAATTCAAATATAGTACCGCATTAGGTTGGTATGGTATTTTTTTTCAAAACCAGAAAAAATCTTTTCAAAAAATAAATTCATCATTTACTCAGCGTCTATACAATTATTTTGTCGCAGGGAAAACCCAAAAACAGTCACACATTAATTTGAAAACGAGAAATTATTTTTTAATTTCGTAAAATCATTTGAAGTAAATTAACAAATTTGGTATTATCGTGGAACCAGATATCTCCATGGACACTGGTTGAGTAACCTGAAATTTTAAATGATTTTTTTTGGGTTTTTAGAAAAAAAAATTTTTCGGGTCGAATTCTACGCCAGCTTCGGCTGTTTATTGTAACAGGGTATATTATCTATGGCCATTGTTGAAGTGAAGAATGAATTTTGGAAACTTTTTTGAGTTTCGAAAAAAGCTGTCGGGCAGCAAATTAATTAGCAATTGAATTTTGTATTCTTCTAGAACCAAATATGTATTTGACACTGCAGCGAAGTGAGATGAATTTATGTTGAAAAGATTTTTGTGATTTTGGAAAAACAAATGCATTTTCCGTGCCAAATAATCCGGAACAAAATTCGCTATTTTCTTAATTTCAAAAAATTTGCCAATACAGCAGAGTTTTTCGAACATGATGAAAGAGCAGTTTTGTTGACTAGCTTTTTGCTCTAACAAATGTGCACAGGTTTACTGGGTTTTCCATTTTTTGGTTCAATGCCATTCATTCCGCTAATTAGCTCTACAGTAATGGATGTAGTATAAGTTTGATGATTGATTCAGAAGAAAGCATTTTGACAAATTTGTAAACAAAAATTTGTGTCGTAAAAAAATGTGAAAATGTTAGCAGTTTCACATAGAGCATCCAAAACTAAGATACAATTCTTTCGTACTTTTAAATGAAGTATCATAAACATGTGGGATCATAACCCACCAGTCACAATCTTTTTGGGTTAATCTCTGTTTCAAGCCTTGGCGGTGCAGTCATACCCCGTCAAGTCCATCTAAAAATTAATTTATTCTATGGAAATAAGATACTTTTGACCCCATGATCTTTACTCGAGAAATCGTGAAAGTGTTTACGGTTTCAGAAAGATCGTGTAAAAGTAGAGGAACAAAGTAAATAAAAATTAACGCTCAACGAAAATTTTGATATTTTTTTTGAGACGATGTGCTAAGAGATGTACAGGGTCCACCAGAATTCAGTACCATATGGCGAAAGCACAAGGGTTAAAGCATATGCCAAAAAAATGTGTTGTTCCTACTTCTCTCTCTCATTCTTGTCCCTCTAGATATTTGCGCGCGTACTCTAACAACCGACAACCCAATCAAAGATTCGATTACTTGTTTCATTTCAATAATTTATTACAACGAAATCACGCTCATCAGATCATCTTCTCTTGGTTTAATCTCGAATCATTGGCTCGGTAATTGAATTAAATCATCAAACTGCTAATACCATCAGTAGGTTCACTTACTTCGAGGTAAGTTTAATAAAATTAGTATGAACTAAGATGATTATATCTAAAAAAATAATTCGATAAATTTAAAAAAATTATTTAATTTCTTATATTGTAGTGAAATAAAAACTTGAGTAATAGACAGTTGATTTAAACAAATGGTTGGTAATGACAAAACTAAAAATCAAATAGAAATATTGGGTTGGGTTCGGACCTTAGGTGCGCAGTTAAATTTTCAAGTTTTTTAACATTGTATCCTATCTCGAATTTTTCCAAGTATTTTGACGATTTCGGTTACCCTATAACAGAAAATTTGACCTCTACAAAAGTTTTTGCAAACATCGTCACCAGCAACTTTTGTGGGGAACATTTTTCTCTGCGGTGACTTCATGAGGTCAGAGGTCAAGGTGACCTCTGCAGTGACATGATAAGATAAAATTTGACTTCTACAAAAGTTGTTGTAAACATCGCCACAAGCAACTTTTGTGGGAAAAAAATTTTTTCTGCGGTGACCTCATGAGGTCAGAGGTCAAGTTGACCTCTGAGATACATTATAACAGCAAACTTTTACTAAGTAACACTAACACACTAGCACTTGCTCTTATAATGTACCTCAGAGAACACCTTGACCTCTGACCTCGAGGTCACCGTAGAGAAAAATTTTTCACAAAAGATGCTTGTGGCGATGTTTACAAAAACTTTTGTAGAGGTCAAATTTTATCTTATATTATCTAAAGTTAGCTCATTTTGAGCAATTTATATGTTGAAATATAGACAAAAAATTTTATTAGAAGTTTAGCAGTTTATACGATTGGATCATTTCGAATTTGTATAAAATAATGATAAATTTTTGATTCAACTACCATTTAACCTTGCAACAACTTTTTCTTACTTCTAGCACTGTCTGATGCAGTGCAACACTCTAAATTTCTGACGCATTTTTCATAAAAACTTTCTCCATGTGGTACTTAATTCTGGTGGACCCTGTATGTGTCTCAAAGAAATATCTAAAAATNCATATGGTACTTAATTCTGGTGGACCCTGTATGTGTCTCAAAGAAATATCTAAAAATTTTAAATTTCTAAAAAATCATAACTTTTTTTCTCAAGTTTAGTATTACTACTAATTTTTTTACCATTACACCATTACCATTTTTTACCATTGGTAAAAGTAATCTAATAATTGACATTTGATGACACATATATCTCAACAATGACTGAAAGAAGGCACCCATTTTAATTATTTTGAATCACACTGTCATCAACACCTTTTCATTTATAAACAAAATCAAACAAACGATTGACAAACAAATTTCCATTCATAAAAAAACAACTGAAACTCAACAATCACAAGCCTACTATGTCTGTTGAGTTTCAATAGTTGACCTTTGGTGACCCATAAAAAATCAACGAAGCTAAGCCGTGATGTATGGAACGTAGATATACTTTTTCAATCTTATCTTAAACTCTTATTGTGCAAATTTTGACACAACTTTCCAAATACCCACTTGCTAATGTTGATCTCGTAATACTTCTTTATCAATTTTATAATTTTGTAAGGTTATTTTGACTACGGCTTGCACTAAAGTTTCAAGTTTTTTTTTTATTTTGAGTTTACCTAAACACCAATAATCTTGCTATTATTATTTTTACTTCTTTAGTCAAGATTTTAGTGAGTATCAGTCGAAATGTACAGTTGAGTTCGACCAATCAATCGTGAAGGCGGTAGACATTTGCAAAGATGTTTTGCTTCAGAAATTGAACACATATAAGCAAAATAAGATATATGCAGATAAAATAAGTGATGAAAAAGTGAAATACAGACATGCACTTGAGGAATTACCAAACACAAATTTAAAAATACCTGAGGGCATAACTTTTTCTGTTGATGGAAACAATTTGATTTCTCAAGAATTTAACATTACCAACACTGGAGATCTTTCAATTGAGGATATCATTGCGAACGAGGCAAGTTTCAAAAACATGAGAATCGAAATGTTTTATGTCAGAGTAACAATTCTAATTTGATTTCTAAAATTTTGGCACAGAATGTTGAGTTGGAGATAGGCAAAGACGAGTTGGAGCTTGTTACGTGTAAAGTGATTAGAAAAGATGACATGTAAGTGGACTATTGTTTCGAAACGACTATAAGAAATATAAATAGAATTTTAATTTCTTATAGTAAAGACTTCGGGAAGGTATCCAGCGATTCCGAAATGGTTTATATTCGAATTGAACCGTATTACAAAGAACTTTTCGCTGTTAGATCTAACACAACTTGGAGTATAGTCTTTAATAAGGACATAAAGAAACTACATCAAGTAGATTACTATGATCTATACAACAACTACCGATTACCTGCTAGTGAATCGAAAGACATGGTAGAAAAGATTGACGAATATAGTGTGACTACATTTGGATTCTGTACTACAAATCCTGAAGGCACCTGAAAAAATTATTGTTTTGCAAACACTAATAAAAATTGGACCAGCACCTGCTGATTTATAATTTTTTATTTTTATTAATTATGTCGTCGTGATTAATCATTTAATTTTTATAACCATCGAACACATTATTGTATATTGTAAATCTAAAATGGGAAAAATTATATCAATTTTTGCAAATGATATGAACGAAAATTATAAATTTTCAATTTTAACATCTTTTCATGAAGTGATCAGTCAATCAACTTCAGGGTCTTGAAATTTCTCACCTTTACTAAAAGGATCCGGTGATAAAGCGTTGGAAGCACTAAAAACAGGACTCTCTAACTCAAACAAAATTTCATGAATACTTTGACATAGTTCACCAAATCGAATTTCATTTATATTTGTTGAAAGACGTTTCAAAATGAACCAATCAGGGTAGCTTTAGTTGTTCTGTAAATTGTTGTAGAGGGTCTTGATCATCAATTAAAGCACGGTACTGAATCAAACGATTTCTAACACCTGGAGCAACAATCATGAGGATCCGGTATATCACGACGAGTCCACCAATCCATTATTGCGAACCAAAACCTATAAAATAAATATTTCAATTATGCAATTATGTTGAGAAATTTTCTCAGTGAGGTAAACAATTTTTTAGGTTTTTCTAAAACATGGCCAGCCCAAAAAAAAATGAACAGATATGAAAATGGAAACTACAAAATATCCTAAGGATACAAAATTTCTATTCCAAAGATACAAAATTCTTACCCTAAGGATACAATTTTAACAATTTCTAGAGTATCCTTACCATAAAAAGGTATAGATTTTCGCATTGACAACGTTGAGGGCGAGGACACGCATGACATCGTAATTTATCAAGCTCGCAGATGGACCAAATTTGTGAAATTTGCATTTTGTCACCTTGGGAAAACTCGACTCAATCGGGTCAACACGATTTTCTGTAAGTCACCATTATTACCAGAAAAGTTAGTTTAAAACTATGACAAATTTATTCAATCTGAACATGTGCACTACTATACTGGATCATCGGATAGTAAATTGAGCACATCCGGACCATATGTTGAAAATTCATATCCGAAAAACCCATTAGTGAAATAAATATTAAGGACAACAATGGCAAAATTCATAATTTCTGCCAAAACGTAGATATAGGCATAGGGACGATTATGGTTTTGATGAGCTATAAAGTACTCACAGTGGCCTTCGACAGTGTCTTTTCCTTAGATTCAAGATTTATGAGTCCTACTGCACTATCTAATTGTTCATCCATCAAAGTGCTAAAGTTAGTAAAAAGTTATAAAAAATTCAAAGAACTGTCAAAACATGACCATAAAAATCCCACTTTGCATCAATTGTTTAAGAAATTTGATACTAAATTTTACAAACGTATGGCGTGTTGTCTAATACCATAATTTATTGTCATGTCTAAAGTCAAAACATTGTACTGATGCGTAATAAATGCCTTCAGGTATGCTTGAGGAGATCATAAGTGTCAACTTTTCATAAATAATTGCAGTTATTTTAAACTTTTGAGACTTTATGGTAATTTTATACAAAAGGTTTGGTAAAACTCCCAAAAAATCCTTATAAATTACAACAATAATGCCCTAATCCTTACTAATCTGTCGTCATTAACCTGTTCGGTAGCAAAAACATATTGCTTTTAACCCAAAAATTTCCTAATCGTTGGTAATGTTATTGCCATAGTTAATTTGTTATCCCTGTACCTAGTCAAACCCCCCTAAATGTCAGGGAACTTAAGATAAGGGAAGGGCTGTATGCAATCTCTTCTCAAATTCTCTTTTTCTCAACGTAGAAGTGACGTCACTGTTATGCATGCTCTCAAAGTTCACAACTAAACAACATGCCTTATTCATACTTTAGATGAATTTAGACTGTTTTAACTTCAATTTTAGAATCAGATATGCATTTTATTTTGACGCGCAAATGTGTACAAACAATTGAGTAATTTTTCACAACAATATTATTTATTTCGCAAATTGTTTAGCCTTTATTTTAATTTTAGACTTGCAGAAAGTCCTTTCGTTGACATTTAATTTTCTGTGTATTTAAAAGTTTGATTTTAATTTTTAGTCTGATTAAGCTTTCCCACAATAATTTTTAGAATTCCAGGACGCTTATACAATATTCAGGTGGAAAAATGTTTGGAGAAAATGAAATTCAAACATTCAACCCACGTCATAAGTGTTGAATTTTGTCTACTTCAAAACCGAAAAGTTCGAAATTCTTTGAGCAAATGACAGCAATGGACAAGTTGATTTTGTCTTTTCTTTTGCACCAATTTAGCCAAATCAAAGACAACGATTTTTTCTTTGGAAAACGATGAATCTCAAGCAAACATTTGCTTGTTATAATACAAATGGGCTTATTATAAACAATGAGAAGGCTTTATTTGAGAATAGCCACCCCCCTCTCTCTGGAATTTTGGTAACTGATACGTTAATTCACTAGGGATTTAGCGTCGATTACGAATCTGACATCCATTGTTGGCGGTCAAGTCAAATTTTTCAAAAATTTAACAAATTTGTGTCAAAAAAAATAATTTTTTTTTTAAGAATATGACTTGCCCAAAGGTAGTAGTCCGGATTTCAATAAGCTATGCATTAATCGATCAGAAACTTAACGCAGATTACAAATTCAACATTCATCGTTGCCAGTCAAGTCGAATTTTTTAAACAAAATGGATGTTTTTTTCAATTTATTTATAATTTTTATTATTTTATTTAAATATTTATAAGCAATGAGATGTAGAAGATACAATTTCTTAAGATTTTCTATGGGTTTAGGTTATTAGGTTTTTTTAGGTTTAGGTTGTTGGGCTTCATTAGGATTAGATTGTTTAGTTTTCTTTAGGTTTATGTTGTTGACATCCAATGATTGATGTCAGAATCATAATCTGCATAAAATTTCTGGTCGATTCACGTATAATTTGCTGAAATCCCGACCAATACCATTGGGTAAGTCATACTAAAAAAATTTTTTTTTGGTACAAATTTACAAAAATTTTGCAAAATTGACCGCCAACAACGGATGTCAAATTCGTAATCTGCGCTAACTTTCCAGTCGATTAATGTATCACTTACCCGAGTTGCAGAACGGGATAATTCTACAAATGTTTCATGAGAAGTCATGAAAATGCACGAGGAGATATTGTGGCAAAAATTGATTTCTTGGAAAATGAGTCATGGGTTTAAACTGGTTTGAACCAGTTATGGCAGATGTGGTTATCCGGGATGTACATCTGGACTAACGACAAAATGTGGAAAAGCATTCATGACAAAGGAAACTCGGTTTCCTATGACGTAATCGCCCGATTGGATAAAACCGATGCCTTCCTGTGTCTCGGGAAAGAAAGTGGTTCATTCGACGCTTAAGGTTCTACGTAGGAACACTTAGATAGTGCTTTGACATCCAAATCGAGTAAAGGTAGGAAAAGTTATTGTTTTAAACCAATAGTAATTACCTTAAAATTAGAAGAGTGAAATAAATAATTAGGCTAAACAAGAAAAAGTTGGATTCATTTTGATTGTTGTGTTGAGTGTTGGAGTTGATGTGATTCCCTGGGAGAAGGGAAGAGAGAGAGAGAGAGAGACTTCAGATATTTCCCGTCGGAACAGTAAGTGTTTGTGTAGTGCCAAAGGTGCCCCCATCCCTTCGAAGGCTGTGGACTCGGCAGGGCTCCATCCCTGCTTAGGGTCAGAAGTCCCGCGTGGCAAAACACCATCTCTGCGAGCAACACTAGTTCTTCGAGTTCCCCTTGACATCGCACATTATCTTCGGTAATCTCGGTCTCCGATACCTCTGGTGTGGCTGGGCTGGACGGAGCACCTGGAGTTAGGAAACAGAGGCCCGGACGCTCCGATCACACTCGGGACATCGGAACCCAATACTTCATTGATCCCCCACGGAATCCCCCAGAACGGGAGAGTGCAACCCGACCTCAAGTTATTGGGAAGATGTGGATTTCGGTCCACCGGTAAGTTCCTTAGACTTGAATTAGTTGAACGGAAGAACTCCCAGAGTAGTCCGGGGAGAACCCAGTTCACCCGCGGATCGAGTAGTCAGGAGATCCTAGAGAGTCCGGAAAGAACCTAGTTCACCCGCGGATCAAGTGATCCGGAGATCCCAGAGTAGTCCGGGGAAAACTCAGTTCACCCGCGGATCGAGAAGTCCCAAGGATCTCAGAGAGTGGACTCCGGATCCTCCCCCCCCCCCGTGGATTAGGACAATAGGAGTCCCCAGATTAAAGCTATTGTTCAACTTCCCCAGAGACAGGAAAAAAAGTTCTCACAGTCTGGAGAACCGATTTCGATATTCCCTTCAGGATTATCGCATCCTCCACCGGAGAGTTCGGACTACAGTACTAGACCTCGGAGTAGAGTAGTTACTGTCCCAAAGTTTGCGACGAGTCCGGTAACTAGTCCGGTAATCCAGACTCTGAACGGGTCCGGTACCCTATTGTAATAGATCGATCGAACCCGCTGAGCGCCTAAGATCTGTGTGATCCACAGATCATCCTAGATCTGCGTGATCCGCAGATCATTCCGGATCATCGTGATCCGCAGATCATTGTGATCCGCGGATCATTGTGATCCGCAGATCATCCCGGATCTGTGAGATCCGCAGATCATCTCAGATCTGTGAGATCCGCAGATCATCCCAGATCTGTGCTACCCGCAGATCATCCCGAATCATTGTGATCCGCAGATCATCCCAATTCTGTACTACCCGCAGAACACCTCGGATCTGGACGACTCGCAGATCATCTCAGGTCTGTGAGATCCTTAGATCACTCAGGCTCTATATCACCCGCAGATAATCTGAGATCCGCGGAACATCCAAAGATCCAGAACTCGGAAACATCTGGCAACCAGACATTACATCTGGAAAGTTGGATTAATCTCGGAAGACGAGATAAATTATGATACCCGAAACCAGTCCCAACATACAGAATCTTTCCCACACGGATTAAACCCGAAAGGGTTAAAAAATAATAATTCATTAAGAAAAAGACGAACCCCATCGGAATGACAATTTAAAGAATAAACGTTAATAAGGGAAAAATGGTCACCGTGCCACAAATGGTGCATTGACCGGGAATAGGTCAAGTAAGTACGGTGCAACTAGTGAAGTCATCTCTCTCTCTCTTCATTCGGAGATTCACATCAAGTCAACGAAAGGTTAGGTATCATTATAATTATTCTCTCAATTAATTATTAGGTGCTTTGGCTTTAACTTTTAATTCAAAATGATTATCTTATATGTGTTGCTTGTATTACGTTTCCTTTTATTGATTCTGCTTAACGTTCTTATAATTCTATTTCTCATTCTATCCTATTTCCTTATTCTGGGTTTTATAGGACGTATTGTTTCGTTGAACAATAGAGCTTAAAACAATTATTACGATGGATTTGGATTTGGAATTAGCCAGGTCAAATTGGAGATTCGCTATGTGTGAGCTGTGTATGTGAATTGTTTCTACTGCTGTAATAATTTTTCTGCTCCTGTGGGTTGACAATCTACGGGACAGTATCCGAGTGCTAAGAATAAGTTTCAATAACGTAGGAAGAGCTTGGTTCGAGAACCATTAAGTAGAATGACCCCTTTTTCTCCGTCCTGAGGGAGGACGTTAAAGATACCAGTGGAAGTTCCATCAGTGGAGCGGTAGCGCATGGGGTAGATAGCTAAGGAGTAGAGCTAGGGAGTAGAAGTCTGACCGGTGATCCAATAGGAATCGAAAAGATTGTCATAGGGATTTTGGTAAAGCTGAGGGTAGTGAGGTGGAGTTGTTAGCAAGTAGACAGAAACCTCGGGACGAAATGTCCAGGGAACCAGGTAACGTCTAGAGGCTGATAGCCCCTGGTATAGCAATAGATGGACCAGTAGTCAAATAGAACGGACCGGAAGAGAAGGATGGAGGTTGGAATAAGTCCAATGAAGTTAAGCCTACAGCGTACAGGATGCATCTGTACCCCATAGGGCGCGGTCTTGTCACGACGACAACCATCATGAAACCTTGTGATCCTGGCGACCACTGCGCTGCTCAGGAGTGGTTTGGGGCTAGAGGAGCAAGGGCGGAGCGGGATAAACACATGAATCAAAAACATGGAGTCCACGTAGGATGGGGAGAGGGCCTGGTAGGGGAGCTGCTTCATCCAACTGTTTTCCTTTAGGTAAGGTTTATCCTAACTGATTCGGTTTCCGGTGAATATACTTAGCGGAACGATAATGCCGACCTAAGTTATTTATAATTGATTTTACAAAATTACAAGTTTTTTGCTTGTTGCTAAGGTCTTTCTGTTACAAAAGGAACCACTGTGCCATATAACGTTTTAGGGTACACTTTATAGAGAAAAAATTTGTACAAACCATTTACTATTCAACTAAATAATGACGCCTTAGTTGAAACTCTTTAATAAATACAAAGTTTGAAAATACAACTGCCGACAAAATTTTGAAATCATAATCCATTTCGATTAAAAATATAAAACATCAGTCTAAAATCAAAATTTAAATCAAAACATTAAAAGACGTGAGACTTGGTATTGATCACAAAAAACCGTCAGTACAAAATTTTTCGTATAATGTGTAATATCGTTGATATGTTACACCATTAAATCATGAATAAAATTTTCTTATTTGTTTTTACCATTTATTGGACAATTATTCACGTGTTGGTCAATTCACGCTTTGTTGAATTCATGTGCTGGCCTATCACGCGTTAGTCAATAATTCACGCGTTTGGTCAATTCACATGTTGCTCAATTCACCGTGTTGGTCAATTTACCTGTTTGGCCAATTCACTTTTGGTCAATTCACATGGAATCGAATTATACTAGATAGATGAGATGAATGTAAATAACAATACAGTCTGTTTGAAAATAAATGGACGTTAACGCAATTATAGTGAAATTCTTAATTCGATGGTTTAATTCAAGGATTCTAAACTTAAGAATGTTGATACGATGATCAAAGGTTATTGCGAAAATCAACTGACACTTTTAGTGAAATTAGTTACTGTTATGTCGTTTGTTTGTGAAATTTGGCATCAATAAATATGATAAAAAAATGACTACCACCAACAACTACTTTCACTACTGCCACTACTGCCAAAATATCGATAAACCTAAGCAGAATTTGCTAACAAAAAATTGATAACATGGCAATCCAAATGCAGTAGAATTGTTCATAAGAGTTGGCTTTCAGTGATTATCTGTATTGACCTCTATCGTCGACGAATTGGCGAAACTACTTTCTTTTTTTTTTCAATTTGAAATCAAGAAAATAATTGCTCAAAGAATTCAGGGGTTATGAAAATTCAAATAAGATGAATGGGATATTCTCTTAAATATCTTATATATATTATACCAATAGGGGTATAAATGTGTCGTGTAATGTTTACGACAATAACGAAACGATAATTTTCGGTGTCACCACGACACGGTACGAGACGTTTTTCTTGAAGACAATGCAAAAAACAAAACGATATGGGCAAAAGATGGACATGACACGGTTACGATAACAAATTTTTTACCATTTTTTATACATTTATTTTTGTTCACACCAAAGTATAACATCTACTAGAGCCCTACCAGCTTAGAGTTGGAAGTCTTATCGTAATAAATAATGTTAATATAGAGCAGATTTATTTTTCGGGTTTCGTCGAATATGCACAACAACGATATGCCACTACCAATTTTGTAAGTGGTGTAGAGTAGGGAGAAAGGTTAGAATTGAGGGATGGCCGAAAAGTTTGCATTTCAATAAATGTGCGAAAGTCTGTTGATTTGTAAATTTTTATTATTTTTATTAATTACAACATAGTCGTGATTAATCATTTAATTTTTATAACCTTAGAACATATTGTACCGATGATTGCATAAGTAGTTCCCGTTTTTTGAATATTTTTTTTTCNAATTTTTATAACCTTAGAACATATTGTACCGATGATTGCATAAGTAGTTCCCGTTTTTTGAATATTTTTTTTTCGAAAATTCTGATTTGAGTGTCAACAATAGAAACCATATTCTTAATGGAAGCAAGGTTTCGGATCGATTGACGTATCACTTACCCAAAACCTCCAGGAATACATTTGCTTATAATCAGGGTGTTTTTGATTTAATCATTTGATTTAAACCATGGTTTATTTATTGGTCGGAACTAAAAAGTTAAGGTGGTGGTTTTTATTATCCCTATAACTGCCGGCTTATAAAAACCAATAGTTGATTTAAACCACCTGGTTTTTTTAAAAATACCAGGTGATTTAAACCAAATAATAAAAGCCATAAAATATTTTAAATTAAACGCCTTTCTGATTCTTGACTTACTTGATGCGTCTTTAACTCATTTCTTTTTCATGCTCATTTGCATTGAATCATAGCTTACAACGTTTTCCATTTAGTAGTGATTCATTTTTTTTTTGTAAAGTAATTTTTACAATATTTGGTACACCCTTTGATTTTTTGGTCCTGTTTGCCTAAAATAGCAATTCCACTGAGATTGCGCCCACCAATTCTTCGGCAATTATTGCTGAAAGCAATTGATATCATCTATGAATTATTGCTGAAAAACTATTGCTTTGATCTGGGGTAATTCCATTGCCTAGCAATAACATGGAAATTCACACCATTTTAACCTTGTAATACAAGAACTTTTTTGAAAAAAATTAAAAACTTTTTTGTCTCTTCCCACCTGAAACTTCTGCAATAATTGCTAAACTAAGCAGTGAAAACCGATTTGCTGGTTCTTTATTGCTTACAACAATTATGACGACAACAGGCAATTATAATTGCCGGTCGTAATCCATCAATTGCTTACATTTGCTGAAGGATTGTTGAGGGCAATCATTCAGTGGAATCGCCATTTAAGAGTTGATGGAGTAAGTCGAATGCTTTTTATTATATTAAATAAAAATTTATATATTTTTGGGTTGTTATAAAATTTGATTTTACCAAAATAAAATTTAGAAAAATTAAAAAAGAAATTTTAATAAAAACCATGGTTTAAACCAAATAAACCCGGTTTAAACCAATAAACCAGGTTTTTTTGGTTTTTATAGAAAAAACCAAAAAAACCAGAAACCCTGCTTATAATTATACAAACATTGAATTTGAACAGTAGCGTGGTACAACTAATTGCGTTTTTACGGTACCAGCAAATAAGATATTCGAGGCAAGGAAGGCGGGAGTGAAAAAAAAAATATTCAAAAAACGGGAACTACCTATGCAGTCATCGGTACATCTAAAATTAAAAAAGTATGTTAATTTTTGCAACAATTGGATGGAAAATTATAAATTATAAATTTTTATATCTTTTTATGAAGTGATCAGTGAAGTGATCATAACTTCAGGGTCATAAAATTTCCCACATTTACTATTAGGATTTGGTGATGAAGCATTGGAAGACCCAAACAAAAGTTCATAAATACTTTGAAATAGTTCATTGAATCGAATTTTGTTGATATTTGTTGAAAGGCGTTTCATAATGAACAAATGGTATGATTACTTTTGGTAGCCTCTAGGTCGAATCTCAAACGAAAATTAAAATTGAACCGGATGCAAAAGATGGTCAATTTTATGTTAAGATGTGACACAGCATGCATAGATATCATTTCTGATAAAAAAAAAGCAACAAAAAGTTATATACTTTTGGGAAAACCGGGAATACCGATTACTTTTTGACGATAAAGGATTTTTACCTGAAGATATCGACACTATTACTCTGATCAGTAGAAGATTTAAGACACTGACGAAGAAAAATGATATCGATAGAATAAGCATATTATAATATTATACAGGGTGTTTAAAAAATTCACTTTATTTAAAATTTATTAATGTTCAATCGACTAATTTCTACAGCTTTAAAATGATTTCAAAATGAGGAGTGTTGAATTACTTAAATTTAAGATAATCGACAAATGATTTAATTAAAGTGAATCAATTACTATAAATTCTATTTCATAGAAAATTAATTATTATTTGATTTGATATGTTTAGTATAAACTATACAGTCCAACTAGTGTTTTTGGGACGACTGGAAGTTACTTTTGACCCATGCTATTTGTTGGAGAAAGGGGTGCTCCAAAAATTATTGCCAGTAAGACTCCTTAAAGCAAATTTTTTTAGAAGATACTGTTACNTGCTATTTGTTGGAGAAAGGGGTGCTTTAAAAATTATTGCCAGTAAGACTCCTTAAAGCAAATTTTTTTAGAAGATACTGTTACATGTTTCAGAAAGATTATGCAAAAGTAGAGAGGAGAATTTTTTTAATCAAAGCTCTATGACGTCTAGAAAAAAAGTTACGGTTTTTTGAAAATTGTAATTTCAAAACATTGTTTTGGGACAATGTACATGAGAAGTTTGTTATTTTTTTTATAGACGTCACAGAGACTTGATTAAAAAAATTCTCCTCACTACTTTCGCATAATCTTTCTGAAACATGTAACCAGTATCATCTAAAAAAATTTGCTTTAAGGAGTCTTACTGGCAATAATTTTTGGAGCNATGTAACCAGTATCATCTAAAAAAATTTGCTTTAAGGAGTCTTACTGGCAATAATTTTTGGAGCACCCTGTGGGGATTTGAGCATAAGACTCAATCCCCACTACTGTACTCATAAATGAGANACTGTTCAAATTCAATGTTTGTATAATTATAAGCAAATGTATTCCTGGAGGTTTTGGGTAAGTGATACGTCAATAGATCCGAAACCTTGCTTCCATTAAGAATATGGTTTCTGTTGTTGACAATCAAATCAGAATTTTCGAAAATTCTACAAATCACACTTGAATTTATTCACTATCGCAAAAAATCCCGAATGAAATGGAATTTGGTTAGGCGGTATTTCAATCGGTAACAAATCCCACTTAGAATACGAGTCTGAAATCCATTGGTGGCAGTGAAGTAAATTTTTCGAAAAACATTTCAAAATGCCTAAAACATTTTTTAATTCACTATCAAAGGCTACCAGGCTAAAAAAAAAAATTTGATTTCATGTATTAATTGTCTGCTTCCTGTATTGATCCCCTGATTCCGTTCCAATTAAATTATAAACTAACTTTTCCATAATAAGACTGATGTATAAATACGCCGGTTCTGGAGCGCGCGGTATGAAAAAAAGAAACCAGATTGCGGACCAAGGCGTCGCGCGCTCCAGAACCGGCGTATTTATACATCAGTCTCGTTATGGGAAATTTAGTGTATAATTTAATTGGAACAGAAACTGAGGATCAATACAGGACAGTTGAACAGTTGCGTGGTACAACTAATTGCGTTTTTACGGTACCAGCAAATAAGATATTCGAGGCAAGGAAGGCGGGAGTGAAAAAAAAAATATTCAAAAAACGGGAACTACCTATGCAGTCATCGGTACATCTAAAATTAAAAAAGTATGTTAATTTTTGCAACAATTGGATGGAAAATTATAAATTATAAATTTTTATATCTTTTTATGAAGTGATCAGTGAAGTGATCATAACTTCAGGGTCATAAAATTTCCCACATTTACTATTAGGATTTGGTGATGAAGCATTGGAAGACCCAAACAAAAGTTCATAAATACTTTGAAATAGTTCATTGAATCGAATTTTGTTGATATTTGTTGAAAGGCGTTTCATAATGAACAAATCAGTGTAGCTTGGTTGTTCTGTAATTTGTTGTAGAGCGTCTTAGACATTCATCAACTAGAATACAATACTGGATCAAATGGTTTCGAACACCAGGAGAAACAATCCGATATATCCGGATATATCACGGCGAGTACACCTATCACTGACTTTATTACGAACCAAAACCTACAAAATAAAATTTTCGATTAATTATGCTCATCAATGAGGTAAACAGTGAGGTAAACAATTTAAAATTTTTTTCTAAAACATGGCCAGCCGACAAAAAAAAGACCAGACATAAAAACAAACACCAAAATACCATAAGGATACAAAATTTCTTTCACAAGGAACCAAAATTGTTACATTAAGGATACAATTTTAAAAAATTCTAGATAGTATCCTTACCATAAAAATGTACAGATTTTCTCATTGACAATGTTGCAACCCGACCTCATAGTATCGGGAAGATGTGGATAGCGGTACACCGGTAAGTTTCCAAGTCCTGGTTTAATTGAACGGTAGCCCAGGGAGCTCTCCCGGAGAGTTCGTGGAGAATTCTAGTTCACCCGAGGAACCAGTAGTGCGGAGAAAACCCCAGTTCATCCGCGGAACGAGTAGTCCGTAGAGTCCAGAGAGAGACTCCCGGTTCCCCTGCAGAGCGGTACGTCAGGAGTTCTCAGATAGGATCAAGCGTTTAACTCCCCAAGCGACGGGAAAGCAATTTCTCCTTCTACCTCCTGCCAGTCCGGAAAACAGATTTGAATAATCCAATTAGGTTTATTAGATTTTCCACTGGAAAATCTGGACTCCAGTACCAGACCCCGGAGTAGGACGGTTCCAGTCCCAAGTTCGGGACGAGTCCGGTAACTAGTACCAGACTTAGAACGGGTTCGGTATCCAGAGTCCTACTCAGTACAGCCAAGTAACAGCAGATGCTATAGGACAGTATTCTCCGGGAAGACTAATACCAGGAGAAGAGTCAAAACTCACGGTAGAGCCTCCGGAACAGAAGAGTTCCTCAGGTAGTAATTCCTTTCCCAGTATTATTAATAGACTCTGGTAACCGTAGAAACAACCTGCGTTTAGTTAAGTCCTTACTTCTGTGCCTGAGTTCGGTTGAAGTTCGTACTGCTGTGACCGATTTCGGTTAAGTCCGTACTACTGTGCCTGAGTTCGATTGGAGCCCGTACTGCCTGAGTTCAGTTGAGGAACTACTGCGCCTGAGCTCGGTACCAGAGTCAAGTATCAGGCACCAGACTCAGGGAGAGAGCCAAAGTATTAGATCCCAGCTCTCCCAACTTTAGGATACACCAACCCAGTGACTGGAGTCTTACTAGACTACCCAAAATCTAGTATAGTATCCCAAATTAGTTACTTAAGAAATTGATCCGGTAACTTTAGTTATTACCATTAGACCCATAGAAAACCAGTTAGTTCCCTACCCATACCCGGATTAACAAATATTAAATAAATAATTAAATCGACACCATGCCACAATATGATTACTTTTGGTAGCCTCTAGGTCGAATCTCAAACGAAAATTAAAATTGAACCGGATACAAAAGATGGTCAATTTTATGTTAAGATGTGACACAGCATGGATAGATATCATTTCTGATAAAAAAAACAAGCAACAAAAAGTTATATACTTTTGGGAAAACCGGGAATACCGATTACTTTTTGACGATAAAGGATTTTTACNGTCAAAAGTAACTTCCAGTCGTCCCAAAAACACTGGTTGGACTGTAGTTGTAAATAATTACTAACCAAAAAAAATTTTTATCATAACTTTGTCAAATTTGAAATTTTGTACAGAGTATAAAAGATTCTGTGGCGATCTCACTTCATGTCCAGAATTAAAATATCGTGATAGAGTATTCCCACAGTTTCATGAAATATTAGATATTTAGTAAACTAACTGNGTCAAAAGTAACTTCCAGTCGTCCCAAAAACACTGGTTGGACTGTAGTTGTAAATAATTACTAACCAAAAAAAAATTTTATCATAACTTTGTCAAATTTGAAATTTTGTACACAGTATAAAAGATTCTGTGGCGATCTCACTTCAGGTCCAGAATTAAAATATCGTGATAGAGTATTCCCACAGTTTCATGAAATATTAGATATTTAGTAAACTAACTGATGACATGATTTGTTAAGTTTAGGTAACCTATATGGAAAATGTAATTGAAGCAAAATAAANGATGACATGATTTGTTAAGCTTAGGTAACCTATATGGAAAATGTAATTGAAGCAAAATAAATATGCAACTTAAATAAATAATACTGACCTGCTTCTTGTTATTTGTTATTAAACATTCGCCATATTGTAACATAGAAAAGTGTAAACTATTCTTCACGTCGTCAGTAACTTTAATATCATATTTAGAAAAATTCTATCTGAGATTTGTAAGAATTAAAAGTGAATATATTAAATAAATGGTATAAAAATATAAGGAAATGATACCAGAGTAATTTGATTGTGGACAGGAGCATATACCGTCAATCTTAGAAATCTTATAGACAATGGGAGAAACTTTTGGCCCATGTCCTTTTACTAGAGAAAGCAGATAAGTTATTGTTTTTTTACAAGGAAAGTTTGTAGTTTTTAATATTTTTTTGGGAAACACTACTCTGTTNAGTTATTGTTTTTTTACAAGGAAAGTTTGTAGTTTTTAATATTTTTTTGGGAAACACTACTCTGTTTCAGAAAGATCATTCAAAAGGAACAAAGTTGAAAAAATCAAGTCTCTACTATCAGGGCAAATCAAAGTGGCTTTTGAAATTTTGAAATTTTGAACTTTTGAAATTTTGGAGCATGTGCAGTACAGTTTTGAACTTTGCAAAGTTCAAATTGATTGATTTCAATTTGCAAAAAAAACTTTCACAATTTTATTATTTTCATTTTTAAAATGTCTAAGCAAAAACGATTAAAATTAATCAACTCTGTCTGTGGGGAAGCACTTCAATTATTCCTTGCACTCGATGAAGATGACGATGAAGATGATGAAAATGAAAAAAATAATGGAAAATACCCTTGAGGAAGACAGGATATGGCTGAAGTAAGCAGACAATGGAGAAAGTATAAGCTGAAAAAACACATACTAAAAAAAGCGTCTATATTCATCCCCTATCCCATTCCTGCACTTCCATTGTCTGCTTGCTTCTGCCATACCCTGTATTAAACATTCGCCATATTGTAACATAGAAAAGTGTAAACTATTCTTCACGTCGTCAGTAACTTTAATATCATATTTAGAAAAATTCTATCTGAGATTTGTAAGAATTAAAAGTGATTATATTAAATAAATGGTATAAAAATATAAGGAAATGATACCAGAGTAATTTGATTGTGGACAGGAGCATATACAGTCAATCTTAGAAATCTTATAGACAATGGGAGAAACTTTTGGCCCATGTCCTTTTACTAGAGAAAGCAGATAAGTTATTGTTTTTTTACAAGGAAAGTTTGTAGTTTTTAATATTTTTTTGGGAAACACTACTCTGTTTCAGAAAGATCATTCAAAAGGAACAAAGTTGAAAAAATCAAGTCTCTACTATCAGGGCAAATCAAAGTGGCTTTTGAAATTTTGAAATTTTGAACTTTTGAAATTTTGGAGCATGTGCAGTACAGTTTTGAACTTTGCAAAGTTCAAATTGATTGATTTCAATTTGCAAAAAAAACTTTCACAATTTTATTATTTTCATTTTTAAAATGTCTAAGCAAAAACGATTAAAATTAATCAACTCTGTCTGTGGGGAAGCACTTCAATTATTCCCTGCACTCGATGAAGATGACGATGAAGATGATGAAAATGAAAAAAATACTGGAAAATACCCTTGAGGAAGACAGGATATGGCTGAAGTGAGCAGACAATGGAGAAAGTATAAGCTGAAAAAACACATAACTAAAAAAAAGCGTCTATATTCATCCCCTATCCCATTCCTGCACTTCCATTGTCTGCTTGCTTCTGCCATACCCTGTAGAAATACTCTTGATGTGTAGGTATTTATCCCCTCGGTCAAAGGTAAGGAGATATATCATCGCTAACCACAGTTGCAGAAGTTGCGGTTGCGGGCCGCAACCGCAACTTCGAGTACAATGTTTCGAGCCGCAACTCCGCACCCGCAACTTTTGAGCTTTGATACCCGCAACTCCTCAACCCGCACTCTTGTATTTTAATACTTCCANGTGCGGTTGCGGGCCGCAACCGCAACTTCGAGTACAATATTTCGAGCCGCAACTCCGCACCCGCAACTTTTGAGCTTTGATGCCCGCAACTCCGCAACCCGCACTCTTGTATTTTAATACTTCCACTAGAACGCCGCAACCGCAACTTTAAATTTTAAAATTTTTGCCGCAACGCCGCATTCGCAATTTTGGATTCAAAATTTTCCGCAACCGCAACCAACACGCAACCAGAGTTCCCGCAACTTTTCCGCAACTTTTTTGCAACTTTCGACAAAATTATAAAAGAAATGTTCTTATAGCATTTAAAGCGAATTTAGAGCATAAAAATAGCCTTTCAATTTTATTTATTCAATTTCAATATGCAAGAGTTAAATACAACAATCCATTAATTCAAATTTTGGTTTGCTTAGTTAAAGCAATTAATTGTAAGTGAGCGTTACACAAACTTAATTTCAGATTTGAAATTGATGTGTCAAGTTTTAACAAAATTTAAATTGAGAACGAAAAGGATTGTTTACATATTAAATAAAGCCAATTTTGAAGTTGTGCCTTACGCCAAAATAAGGAATCCTTATCTTGTCATTGCGGATTTACAGGTCATACTCAACAGAAGCGTTTGAGATTGCAAAGACAGACTCAACGCCACAACGCACATGGGACTTTTCCCCTTGATAAATAATTTGAATTTGGATGGCGCGACGCTCTTTTACTGGGTCCTCTGTAACATAGGTGTTCAAGAACTAAATTTTGGTTTCAGTTTCGA
>NIPM01001112.1:774-22659 GCA_002738285.1 Holacanthella duospinosa | reverse complement strand
AATCGAGTTTGACAAAAATATCCATCTCGATTTCCTAAGAAACACTGAGCATCGTAGTTAAATAAATTTTCATTGACAATTTGGTTATTGCCTAAATCGACTACTAAATGGAGAAGTTGAAAATAATAATGCGTAATATTTGCCGACGTTATGCAGGACTCGGGTGGATCGGGATTCCAATCTGACCAAATATTTGATTTGGTGCTAACGCGGTGTAACCAAGACTGATGCCAAATTGCTGATTTAGCTTCGAAAAATCGGATAGTGGTATTGCCAGGGGTAATACCTTTTGTTAACATAGTATAACATTCCTCATAAGTTAATTGAATTATGGCCGGTACATCCACTATAGTTAAGATCGGTTGTGTGGAAACATGAAGGGCTGTTTTACGAAAACGTTTGACATTAGTGAAACAGTGGTACCCGGTATAGGGAGAATTGGTGAGAAATTTAGAACGAATTTCCACTGGGACTAGAAAGGAGGGGGAATATGGTTGTACACAACCAAAATATTGACGGTAAAGGACACCTAAAGTCCAAAAGGGATTAGCTATTGGGTTTTGTTGGGTTGATGTTTGCATATAATGTAGTAAAGGATTTAAGTTTTTTGAATATTCCATCACATTTCGAAGTGTGAATGGGATTTGAGGGGATAACTTTATCGGTTTGGGCAAGTATCGGGTTGGAGAATAATACGAGGGAGGCGAAAGTTTAGATATCCAATTATTGGATTGATATCGTTTTTGATGGGATAGAATGACCTCAGGATCAATTGACGGAAGCACTTTTTCATATGCTGGTATGAGTGCAGAATATAAATCCTGTTGTTCTGCTGACATTGCTTTAGTAACACCCGGTAATTGTATAATCAATAATAAATAATAACAGGTTAAAACCATTGTTGTATTGTTGTGCACTTTATATACTTAAAAATCCTCAGTATCAGCAAACAAATCAAGTTCGGGAGAGGAAAGAGGTGTGCGGAAATCAGGAGTGCGATTAGGAGTAGAGGTTAAGCTATTAACAGAAAAATGATCTAAATCACTAATGCTAGAAATTACAGAGTTAGGTGATAATGTTACACGTAAGTTTGGTATCAATATTGTTGTATTAGATTCTAAGTAAACACTGGGATTGTCTTGGGGTTGGTGTGATGAAGGAGCACTTGTGGTACGAAAATTGGTACCACTTGTAGAACTGGTGGGTGAATCGCTGGGACTTGATGAAGAGGGGCCTGGGGTGTACGGCACTAGAGAAGAGGTAATTGGTATGGTGGAAGTGGTTAGGATTAGAGACTGGGAATTTTCAACTGGATTATGTTCTTCGATATAGCTGAGATGTTGTTGCGCTAACACTGGATCACTTGAAACAAAAAGGTTGATTTCATTATGGTTGTAAACTGGTAGACGACACTGCGGAAAATAACTTGGAATTTCCGCGCCTCCATATGATAATAAAAATAATGCCTTACTAATGTCGTCTTCTATACAAAGTAAAGCACACAAAAAGTCAATGTCACGTTTGGCTTGCTGTTGGAGCAAGTAAAGTTCGTGATCGGATATCCCCAATGGAGTTGGAGATTCGCGGCGGAGGCGACAAGTAATCAAATCAATAATATGGTGTCGCGCGTACAAATTAAAGTTAATTTCGTTAATTGGAAATATGTCGAACAAAATTAAGTTTATTTCTGTTTCTGTTTCATCTGTATAGTCAGGTGACGCGACTGGTAATGTAGGCGATATTGAATTGTTTCGACTGGATGACAAACCTGGTTGTATAGATGGAAATTCGGGAAAATGTACCGTAGGAACAGATAAATTTTGGTTTACCGTATTGTCGTCCCAAGCTTCGTCATCAGAAATTGGGTCTAAATTCTGTAAATGAACAAGATTTAAGTTATCACTCAAAGTTTCATAGTGTTCGTTATCTCTGATTACATGAGGGGATCCGATAGTGACATAAGCAGTTATAGGTTCGGTTGTAACTGAGTATACTGATGGATTGAGGGCAAAAGGAATTGGTATAGAAGGAGTTTCAACGGAATTCACTTCAGTAGCAGGATCTAATAATGGATTAATGGGCACTAGACGTTCACTTTCACTGAGTCTCGGAAGTGAAACTCGAAGCTCCNTACATGAGGGGATCCAATAGTCACATAAGGAGTTATAGGTTCGGTTGTAACTGAGTATACTGATGGATTGAGGGAAAAAGGAATTGGTATAGAAGGAGTTTCAACGGGATTCACTTCAGTAGGAGGATCTAAGAATGGATTAATGGGCACTAGACGTTCACTTTCACTGAGTCTCGGAAGTGAAACTCGAAGCTCCCGATGTGGTGGTGATGTAGGGTTAGAGTCAGCACTAGTATTATGTACTGAAGAACTTACTGTTAGGGTTGCAGTGGGTGGTGACTCGTCGTCTGAGACTAAATCCACTAGTAATGGAACACTGTCAGTTTCGGAAACTAATGTAATATCATCGGGGTGAGTTTCCGATGGTGGAACGGATGGAGAGTCAGAAAGATTGTCAACTATCGTAATAACTGTAGGAATACATGGGTTGTTCGTTTGACTGGGCTCGGGTGCTGAGGTTATGGTTACAGAGTCACTTGTAATTACCTGAGACTCGGTTGAAGATTNGTGAGTTTCCGATGGTGGAACGGATGGAGAGTCAGAAAGATTGTCAACTATCGTAATAACTGTAGGAATACATGTGTTGTTCGTTTGACTGGGCTCTAGTGCTGAGGTTATGGTTACAGAGTCACTTGTAATTACCTGAGACTCGGTTGAAGATTGATTGATTATTACAGTTTCTATACATTCACTTACATGGCGCATTATGTTGTTCTCAAAAGCGGTATCACTTGGCACTGGGGTGTTCGCGTTCGGTGGAGTATAGTATAGTGAATCAGGGTAAAGAGTGGGTGGATTAACTCCAGTTTCTACCCAGTGACGAACTAAATCAAAGCGCTGTCGTTTCGCAATAAAGTCAGGGATTAAGTCTGTTGGTGCAGAGAATGTTGGTAGACAAAACGGACCTGTTCTTTTGAGGCCAGTTTTAGGTAAATTCAGATTGCTTTGTTTTAACGCTTTAATACAGTCACTTACGCGAAGGTCGTCAGATACGTATGGTGTGATTTTCTTGATCCGAGACACTGGTGTTGCCTGTCGTCGATCAGGAAACCTAGCGACTTTCCACTGGGGTGGAGGGGAGATGGTATTTTCGTCTTCGGGTATGGTAATTAATATTTGTGGAGGCGCTCGTGAACTTTGATTTTCCGTTTTACCTTGAAGAGCTAAGGTACCATTTGTACGCATTTTAGATGGTTGCACATTAGCTAATGGTATAAAATGCGGGTTAGTAAATGTATGAAAGTCATGAACATCTTCAACAACATAACCTAAATTTGGTAGCGGTGGAAAACCAGGCGCGTCATATAAGCCGAAGTCAGAGGATTTTCGCGTCAAGTCGATAAACATATTTTGAGTATCATCTGGTAAACGCACTATGACACAATGAAATTGTTCACACACAGCCTTGATTTGATTTTTTGACATAGTTTTCCATTGTGGATAATAAACTCCTATTCTATTAATAATAGAGTGTCGCACTAAAAAATCACAAATGTCAGTCGGGAACTGTAGAACAGGGATGCATCGCAAATAATCTTTGATTGAGTGAAATTCAGGGCGCCAATTGCAGTAGAATGATTCGATTAACTGAGTATATTTTTTTTCCATTTGATTATAATAGGAATATTGTACTGACCAATTGGTTCGGTATTCTACATCGGGCCAGCGCACTGTGGGAAACACATTCTGAACAGTTTCAAACACAGATGTTTGAAGAACTAAGAATTTTTCGGCTAAATTTTGAAGGTTATCTCCTCCAAACCCGAAGAACAAAGTTGGTATTTTTGGCTCGTATGGATTTGTATACTGATTTACGCGTGTTGAAGGGTGAGTGGCCATGGTGTGTAGNGTTGGTATTTTTGGCTCGTATGGATTTGTATACTGATTTACGCGTGTTGAAGGGTGAGTGGCCATGGTGTGTAGGACGTTGGATCTGTAACAGAGAATGAGTGTTTAATTAGTTAATTGGTTAGCACTAAGGTGGCTTGTAAGGAAAGTNACGTTGGATCTGTAACAGAGAATGAGTGTTTAATTAGTTAATTGGTTAGCACTAAGGTGGCTTGTAAGGAAAGTATAAGCGAAGAACTAGGTAGAACTTAACAAGCACTTTGAAATGAATTGTAGAATTGTTTAATGACGTTCGTGCAATAGTTCGGCTAACAAAAGAGTACGTGGACCGGGTGTCGTTGTCGGAACTGTAACTTGTATATTTTGCCATTTTGGACAGGAGCAAGCGGAGGAGTACGTAGGTGGGTATATGAGCGGTTCTGTTTCGAATGAAGTAGTTAATGATGGATATACTGACTTATTGGACGCATGGACAGCTGTTGGTTCGCAAGAAATACGTACTGGCAACTCGTTATTTGAATCGGAATTCTCGGATCCCTGAGGGGCCGTAGCATCGGTATGATCAAGGGGTAACATTTCTATTTCATGAATATCGATCACTTGTGGAGGTGNGCCGTAGCATCGGTATGATCAAGGGGTAACATTTCTATTTCATGAATATCGATCACTTGTGGAGGTGATTTTGGACATTTGACCGTGAGTAGTCTCCACAATTGGGCTCGGTAGCACCAGAACACTTTCGCTACAATAAGTAACGAACCAATACTGAACAATCCTAACGCTATTTGTATTAGTAGATGTTGAATCGGGTCAAAGGTAAGCTGTCTCAAATGTTGAGCAACTCCTAGTTGTTCGAAAGAAAGAGGTCTACCTTTCATACGGGTAGTAATAATGTTATCAAGAGCTGATGGAGCTTGCATTTGTGTTATTAAAGAGTAAAGAGTTTGGAGACCAGAAACTTCTTGGAGGTTATAAACACCGATACTGCTAAACGCAATATCTGGCATGGATATATTATTTTGGTTTGCATAGGCCAATGGTAAGATGGGGACATTTAAAAGCATAGGTTCATCACTGATTAAAAGAACTAGATCAGTTTCTGCAAGATCAAAGTAAAATGGTGGAGATATGCACAATGTACGGGTTGGTTCCATGACAATTTCTCGAGACAACGGTCGTAAATAACCAGTTAATATTTGGGACCCGAGTTGGAATCGCATTTCAGGTTCGCGATAGCACGTTTCAATATTTGTAAGATTACTAATGTCCACAAAATGATATTGGTTCACTTCATGACACTTGAAGATGGATAAAATATCTCCATTGGAGTATACAGCATACGGAGTTGGACCTAGAAGTGTACGAACCACATGTGTTGGACTGCCGACTTCAGCTAAAGACCGAGCTAGCATTAATGTTTGTGGTTGTGTATTGCAAACTTGTCGAGCAAGTAACTGCATGTTAGCCGTTTGTATTTTATTAATCATTTCGTATACAAATGTTAGTTGTGCGTTAGACTGCGCATCTGAAAGAACTCGCGGCTTAAACTGTTTGGATATTGCAGGCTGTAAATCATTATGGTAGCGAGGCAGATCTGAGGATTGATTGCCTGTGATTATTATTGCGAGGGATATACTCGGGTATTGGGCGGTATGTGTGTGGGATATTTTCGTCGTCGGATTTAGTTTCGTTTGGATTGTAGTCAGTTAGACCTTCGTCTAACCCTGCTGCTGATGTAATTTTTTGTACTTTCTCGTCATTGTTTGGGATTGGTTGTAGTGTTTGCTTTTTAAAATGACTGTAATAGTCAAATTCAGTGGGATACTCTATTGTAGTTGATTGCACAATGGGTAAATTTAACAAATCCTGTCTGGCTTTATCACGTGTTTTCATCTCAGAGTACTCAGCTTGTGAAAGGATTGGTAGTCGATTCCTGGGACGTGAATTTTTGGTACCTGAGCCAGCCAATGGAATTGGTCGATTAGGCTCGGATGGATCGTCCGGAAATATTGTTATACTATCCGGAGAAACGTAAAACGGGTTATTTTCGTTGGATACTTTGTCGACGGCATGATTGATTTTGAATTTGTTTAGCAAATGAAACGGAACAGGAAGCAGGGTGGTAGTAGTTAACACTACTTCTTGCGGAATAACTGGGATAACAAAATTACGTTTTGTAATATTGGGTGGTAAGGGCAACATGGGAACTGTGAAATTCAGAGACTCTAACTCGGCTGAGCTTGAAATACTCGGTTCAAAAGACGTTTGAGTAGTATAATTTTCAACATCCGTTGTTTCAAAAGACTTTTGTTTTGACTTTGACTTGCGAGTGAATACTGGTGTATTTATTGAATCTACATTCATGGGTTTAACAGTCACTAAAGGTGGTAATGCTACTACCTTTTTGTTTCCTGAGGATACATAAACTGGTATTTCGCGTTTACGTCGTGAACTGAGTGAAATTACGGCTTGCTCAAATTCTAAGGTTGTCGAAATTTGGTTATCAATTTCCCCGAATATATCTTGAGAAAACAATATGTGTTGTTTGGACATGCCTACCCATAATTTTCCGCAATATAACTTAGGCCGTGTTAAATGAATGGCGATACTGTCTACTGGGCACGTCAAACGCTCGTTATTAGTGAACATGCACTGCGTTTTGGAATACTTCTTCAATCTACATTGGTTGATTGTTTCCGGTTTCCAAATCAAGTAACTATATTCATTTGCCCTACAATATCCCTTCGTAGCACTACACTGTTCGGATAATCGTACTGGAGCGATTATATTTCCGTTTTCATTGGATACAGTGGATTGTACTACTGTATAATAAAAATTAACGACGGTATCAATTTCGGTGTATGGCCAAGAATAAGTGTCGAGAGTTAGGGAAACATTTGTTCCCAAAAGTCCTGGTTGAATTTGTTTCAATTGGATTCTGTTGGGTGCTGTATTTCGATGAATCATGTCGTGACACTCGTCTAAAGTAACAGGATTTGCACCCTGATACTCTTCCGTGGAGTAAGATCCAAAAAAGAAAAAACTCATTCTTTTAAATTTTTTGATTGAATAACAGTGGTAAGATTCAATTTGTTGGAGGGCGATGTCAGGAGCCCACAACGTGATGCTTACCATGGTAGTTGCTTGGATTTCGGGTAACAAATCGCACTTAAAATCCGCAAATTTAGGGATTCGGTAGTGAGTTCCAGACTCATAGCCTTGACAAAAGTGGAGAATCGGAGTTTTTGGTTCTAAATTGTTGAAATATTTTTGGATGATTAGAGCGTGATTACGATCCAATAGGATGTCCGTTGTATTTCCTGAAGCGGTTGAAAAGAACATCACTACACTCATGAANCGTGATTACGATCCAATAGGATGTCCGTTGTATTTCCTGAAGCGGTTGAAAAGAACATCACTACACTCATGAAGATGAGTGTGTATGGTTTAACTAAAATCATTTTGTGATCCTGTTATTGTTAATATAAATAATAATCTTGTAAATGCTTTGGTAACTTGAGTGTCCTATGAGGTCGAGTTGAACCTGCGGTGCTGGTTACTGCTGATGCTGGTAGTGCGCTAGTCGGAAGACTAGGTACTGGCTGTGACTGCGAATTTTGTAAAGAAATATTTGGATTATTCACTTCTATATTAGGTGCAAGTGCTGGGTTTGAACTGGTGGATGTGGCTTTAGGAGGAAAGATAATTCTGTTAACTNATTCACTTCAATATTAGGTGCAAGTGCTGGGTTTGAACTGGTGGATGTGGCTTTAGGAGGAAAGATAATTCTGTTAACGGACTTTCCTGATTCGTTTGGGGTTGATGGTGAGGGAAGAGGTGATCCTCTTCCGTATCGAAGTCTATAGTTAGCGGGATATGTGCCTGAATAACCTGGAATTTCTCGTCGTTCAGATTGGTTTACTACGGGTGAACGGGAAGCGGAACGAATGGGGATATTTGGTAATTGGAATGATAAAGGTATTGCAAACGGTATCTTAGGGATTTTTAAGGTAGGATCTGGATAGGGTTCATCCTCATCGTCAGAGTCTGTGTCGTTANCTTTCCTGATTCGTTTGGGGTTGATGGTGAGGGAAGAGGTGATCCTCTTCCGTATCGAAGTCTATAGTTAGCGGGATATGTTCCTGAATAACCTGGAATTTCTCGTCGTTCAGATTGGTTTACTAGCCCACTTGCCCTTCGACTTGCTTACCCCCTATTTGGTAATTGGAATGATAAAGGTATTGAAAACGGTATCTTAGGGATTTTTAAGGTAGGATCTGGATAGGGTTCATCCTCATCGTCAGAGTCTGTGTCGTTANTTGAACGAATGGGAGTATTTGGTAATTGGAATGATAAAGGGGTTGAAAATGGTTTCTTAGGGATTTTTAAGGTAAGATCTGGATAGGGTTCATCCTCATCGTCAGAGTCTGTGTCGTTATCGAATGGAATAATATCTAGTTGTTTAAGNTAGGGTTCATCCTCATCGTCAGAGTCTGTGTCGTTATCGAATGGAATAATATCTAGTTGTTTAAGGTGGGTAATGGTTTTAGGAATGTGCTCTAATACGTTATCAAGTACTGCATTTTTATCACTTACGTGTGGTAGCAGTAATGTAAACAAATTGAATACTGAAATATAGAGACGATTTTTGAAACTTTGATGAATAAGAAAAAGAAAAACAAAAGACGGCCATATGTCTCCACATATAATAAATTCAAAAGTAGGGGCGGTGTTCACTAACGTGTGAATATTATCTATGATAAGATTAGAGTCTATATAATATATATGTATGTGCTTAGGGTTTATTATTTTTATATAAGTAAATGAAGTACTTGGTCGTGGACCGATAGTTTGAATAACTATTTCGTCAGCAGGCCAACAATCNTATTTCGTCAACAGGCCAACAATCCACAAATATTATTCTATTGGTAGGTATTTTATTCATCATGGACGTGAATAACTCCATGGTCAATGGTTGGGTGATTAAATGTAGTAATATTTGGTAGGGTTGTAAGTTTCATGTTATATATTGGGAGTTCTCTACGACATTTTTTGGTTCAAAATTGATTGTCGAGAGATGTTGAATGAGGGTTTCCGCATTAGCTAGTTCATTCAATAGGTCGTCGCGAGATTGGTACGACATTTCTGGTTCGTCTTCCTCACTCTTACGAGTGGGCACTAAACGCATCCTATGTAAATGCGCTATTTGGATTTGTTGGGTTACTAAATCCCGAACTTTATAATTTAGTTCACATAGTTTTTCCTCTATCTTATACTTGTTTTTATATTTAGGGGTCCATTTGGAAGCTTGACCTTCTATGAGCGGCACTTTAAATTGTAAGGTGATTATATCCCCTATGTTATAACCTTGATTCTTTCGAGTAGAATCAATTTTGGTTTTAGATTTTTGTTGCGCTTTGTGTAAGGCTGAACGCGTCAATTCCCATAGTTCATCCATTCGTTTNAAGGTATTGAAAACGGTTTCTTAGGGATTTTTAAGGTAGGATCTGGATAGGGTTCATCCTCATCGTCAGAGTCAGTGTCGTTATCGAATGGAATAATATCTAGTTGTTTAAGGTGGGTAATAGCTTTAGGAATGTGCGCTAATACGTTATCAAGTACTGCATTTTTATCACTTACGTGTGGTAGCAGTAATGTAAACAAATTGAATACTGAAATATAAAGACGATTTTTGAAACTTTGATGAATAAGAAAAAGAAAAACAAAAGACGGCCATATGTCTCCACATATAATAAATTCAAAAGTAGGGGCGGTGTTTACTAACGTGTGAATATTATCTATGCTAAGATTAGAATCTATATAATATATATGTATGTGCTTAGGGTTTATTATTTTTATATAAGTAAATGAAGTACTTGGTTGTGGGCCGATAGTTTGAATAACTATTTCGTCAGCAGGCCAACAATCTACAAATATTATTCTATTGGTAGGTAATTTATNGATAGTTTGAATAACTATTTCGTCAGCAGGCCAACAATCTACAAATATTATTCTATTGGTAGGTAATTTATTCACGTGAATAACTCCATGGTCAATGGTTGGGTGATTAAGTGGAGTAATATTTGGTAGGGTTGTAAGTTTAATGTTATATATTGGGAATTCTCTACGACATGTTTTGGTTCAAGATTGATTGTCGAGAGATGTTGAATGAGGGTTTCCGCATTAGCTAGTTCATTCAATAGGTCGTCGCGAGATTGGTACGACATTTCTGGTTCGTCTTCCTCACTCTTACGAGTGGGCACTAAACGCATCCTATGTAAATGCGTTATTTGGGTTTGTTGGGTTACTAAATCCCGAACTTTATAATTTAGTTCGGATAGTTTTTCTTCTATCTTATACTTGTTTTTATATTTAGGGGTCCATTTGGAAGCTTGACCCTCTATGGGCGGCACTTTAAATTGTAAAGTGATTATATCCCCTATGCTATAACTTTGATTCTTTCGAGTAGAATCAATTTTGGTTTTAGACTTTTGTTGCGCTTTGTGTAAGGCTGAACGCGTCAATTCCCATAGTTCATCCATTCGTTTACCTTTTTCTTTCCAACCAGGAGAAAGTTCAGAACTATTCCACGTTTCTGGGCGAGACATTTCTCGACCATATAGTAAATGAAAGGGACTAAAACCTGTACTGGTGTGTTGGGTTGAGTTAATAGCCATTTGAACTAGTGGAATTAGTGAATGCCACGTTTGAGGCTCAGTTTTAACATAATGAGAAATAATAGAGTGAATCACTGCGTTGATTCGTTCACTTACTCCATTACCTTTATGGTTGTATGGAGAAATTCTTCTAACTTCGCAACCGAAAAATTTAGTAAACTGCTCATAGAGCTTACTTATAAAGCAAGGTCCATTATCACTACCTATGAATTCAGGAGAACCATGGCGTGTGATTACAGCGGATTGTAGCCATTGAGCTACAACTTCTGTTGTAGCTGATTGCAACGCTTGGATTTCACAGAAGCGGGTTAGTGAACAAATTGCTACAGCAATGAATATAGAATTGTTTGAACTTGGGGGCAATTTACCTATCAAATCCACAGTAATATATTGGAAGGGATATTTTCCTATAGGCAAGGGTTTTTGGTGACCTGGTATCTTACCATAGTTGCGTCTATAATTAATGCAACTTTCGCATGTTAGAATATGTTGATATACATCATGCTTAATAGTTTTCCAAGTAGCATGGGAAAGTATTCTAAATAAGGTTTTGGTAAATCCTAAATGCCCAGAGGATGGAATGTTGTGAGCATTGTGTAATGTTTCACTGCGCAAAACTTTGGGTAAGTACACTCGCCTATGTCCTGCTTTTACATTATACAATATATTATTATGGATTACAAATTTTTTATGAAGCTTAGGATCGTGAATGTTTGTCATGATGGCAATACATTCAGAATCCAATCGCTGCATTTCAACTAGTAGGAAGTCGTTGGTAAAAAATATGGGGATTAATTCACCGTCTGACATATTAGGAGAAGTGGACCCAAGACTACTTAATTCATTGATGAATTGTTCGTATTCTTGAAATCCTTGGCGGTCTTGCTGGAAATCGTTCATGGCGTTTGTATAATTTATATCATCCGTTTCTGTTGTGGAAAGGCGACTTAACATGTCGGGTACTAAATGGGCTTTACCTGAACAATGTTTAATAATAAAGGAATATTGCTGGATTTCTAGACTCCAGTTAAGAAGACGAGACGCTGACATAGTTGTATACGCGCCTTTACATGTAAATTTGCTACCGAGAAATGGTTTGTGATCTACTACGAGATAAAATGTGGTAAATTGTAACCATATGTGAAAAAATTGTATGGATCGTTTTACTGCGAGCCATTCTATTTCTGTAGCTGAGAATCTGCTTTCAGAGTCAGATAGAATACGACTAAAATATCCTACTGGAAATTCTCCAGTAGAATCCTTAATCATGAGGACTCCGGCTATAGCTTTTTTAGAGCCATCCGTATGTAAATATAGTTCATCATTTGGGGATGTGGGATTTCGGAGTAAAGAAGCTGAAGTAAGAAGTTGCTTTGAACAAACTTTCGATCGAAGAAGAAGGACAGGGGTAAATATAAATCGCAATTTCTTGGTAAGTTGTAACAAAGCGTATAGGAGTTCGGTTACATGTGGTAAATGTTTTCTGTAATAATTTACTGCTCCAACCTATTTTTGAATGTCTTTTACTGATTTCGGGGTAGGGAGATCAATAATGGCAGCAATTTTTCTAGGGTCAGGTTTAATTCCTTGCGATGAAATGACGGCACCTAATGATGGCATTTCGTCTGGGAGAATAATAGATTTTCCTGGTGTAAATTTGAAATTAAAGTTCCTTGCTTGACCTAATGTGTGTTTCATTGAGTGATGGTACTCAGGGAATGTTTTGCCTGCGATGGTTACATCGTCTATGTAAACTAAAACATTTTTCCATAATAATTCATGAAAAGCTAGTTGCATTACTCTTTGAAAACCCGCTGGTGCGGTAGCTAACCCGAAACATAATCGTGTGAAACATCCTGTGGTGTCTCGACATTGATGCAAACATTATCCCTATGATCGAAGCCTATACTCTAATTGATAATAACCTTTTTTCAAGTCAATGGATGTGCAATAAGCTATCCGTTCGTATAACCAATTCTGGCAAAATTCTACACGGGGTAATGGCATGGTGTCTNTAACCAATTCTGGCAAAATTCTACACGGGGTAATGGCATGGTGTCTACTTGTAATCCCAAATTTACTGCACGATAATCTATACAAAATCTCCATGAGTCTTGTCCAGTAGCTTGACGATGTCCGCCGATAAGTCACACTCACCCACTTCGGGTATCACTTTCGATTTCGATCATGATCCCTTGGCGTTTTAGTTTCGCCATGGTCTTGGCTTCAAATTCCCTAACTTGGTGACTTTTCCGATAGGGTGGATGTTGCACTGGTTTTGCGCCAGGTTTGAGGTAAAGTTCATGTTTATAATGGCGTATACAACCAATGTCCTCATCATTATGAGAAAATACGTCGTGGTATTCAAGTAATAATTCCTCTAATTTTAGTCTGTGTTCCACTATCTTTATGTGATCCAAAAGTTTAAATAACACATGTATGTGTTGTCTTGTATTTTCGTCAAAATTAAGTAACTGTTGAGGAATAGCAGATAAAATATGATAATTTTTGCAAGGATTAGATTCACAAGTACATGGTGTATTTGGTGAAATAATTAAGCCTGGAAGAGTGTGTGGAAATTGTGTGTGAGGTTGAATGGGGTGTTGTTGTTGAAGTTTATTTATTGTTTGTAATATTTTTGACATATTCGAATGTGTATTTTCTAATGAAGTTGTAGATACTTTATTTACTTTAGTTGCATTAGGCAGTGCATTCTCCCATTTATTTAAATTTTTTGAATTTGCCGAGACCATCGGGCTTAAATAACCATCCCTGGGGGTAATGTGTGCGAGTGTTGCCGTGGTCATCGGGCTTAATGTTATATTTCCATCCCGGAGGGTATTTATTATATTTCCATTTCGGAGGGTATTTCCATCCCGGAGGGTATTTCCATCCCGGAGGGTATTTATTACATTTCCATCCCGAAGGGTATTTATTATATTTCCATCCCGGAGGGTATTTATTATATTTCCATCCCGGAGGGTATTTTTTATATTTCCATCCCGGAGGGTATTTATTACATTGCCATCCCGGAGGGTATTTATTCCATCCCGGAGGGTATTTATTATATTTCCATCCCGGAGGGTATTTTTTATATTTCCATCCCGGAGGGTATTTCCATCCCGGAGGGTATTTATTACATTGCCATCCCGGAGGGTATTTATTCCATCCCGGAGGGTATTTATTATATTTCCTTCCCGGAGGGTATTGAATGAAAAATGACTTGATTCCGGAATCATTCCACAGTCCGATTCACATTCCGTAGATTGATAGTGTGGTACAGCTGTAATGGAACATGAAGGCCGTCGCCTTAACAGCATTACCGTATTTCCGGTTATTTCTACTTTATTACAATTTAAACCATCCCGGAGGGTAATTAATGAACCATCCCGGAGGGTATTTTTTAAATTTATTGAACCATCCCTGAGGGTATTTAATGAACCATCTCGGAGGGTATCTAGTAAACCATCCCGGAGGGTATTATCATTATGATTGCTTCCATTTGAATAAATGGGAGAGTGTACCTGTGTTTGTGATTGTAAAATTTCTGATAATTGTGCATTTTGTTGTGAAGGCGGTTTCGCACTTGAGGTGGAATCATTCCTAGCTTGATCAGAGTTCAGAATGATTAGACCTCCTACAATATGGTGAAGAATAACTGAGTGAGGGTAAAATATTAACTTGTGCACTTCACTCTCAGCTATGGAAGGTAATGCGTAAGGAACTGTTGAAAGCGAATGGTGAGTTGCTATGCAAAATGCAGATTTAGTAGGATGTGTAGATGCCACTAAGTGAATGGGTAGTGTTTCACTACCAATTTGTAATAAATTATCTTTGTAATTAATAACGGACGCGGCGTGTTGTAAAAAATCACTGCCTAATAGGGCTGGTAATTTAAAATCGTGTACTACGATAAGTGGAAATGTAGTGATATAATCGCCAATTTAAATTTTTGATTTAGAGACACCTAATATTCGAAGAAAATCGTTAATTATGCCTACGAATTGAATATTGGAATTAAGCGGGTCCATTGTAGAAGTAAAGTCACTATGTAATAACGATTTTGTAGCACCTGTATCTAAAAGAGCTAACACTGAAAACCCATTTATTAGAATAGGTATACGGATAAGTCCGCATCCCATGCCAACCTGTAGTATTAAAGAATGAAGTTCACTGGTGGATGAAACTTTTACACTTGGATCGTATGTAGTGGACGTAGTGTATGAGTCAGTAGGATTTATTACTGGTTTGGTTAATTGTGGTACGTTTGCGTATTTGTTGGTGGAAATGTATGTGGACGGATATATTGTCCTTGACGAATTGATGGACGGTAATTTTGAACTTCGTTCGGGGGAGCACGTATTTGAAAGTTGTTCGACAAACCCCTCCGATTCGTAAGGAATGGGCGGCTTGGACGATTCATAGCACCTCTTGTACCAAGGTACCGGGGTGGTCGCATCACTACACTGGGGTAAGGTGCTCCCCCATAAGTGTTTAAAGGATTAGATTGAGGAAATACTCCGCGACAAACTGAAGTGTCATGGCTTGAAGAATTATGTGTTGAGCAGAACACTTTACGAGTGCACAATGCTCGTTGATGCCCAACCATACCGCAGCGATAACATGAGCTTGTATTGGGATTGTTAGGTTCTGGTGTGGAGTAGTTTGTGGGGTATGATGTACTTACCTGTGTTGTATTAACCTTGCGATTATTGGTAAATGGTTGTGTTTTGGATTGATTGGGTTCGCTCTAAAACGCTTGAGTAGAGGCTGCCGTGGCGGCCTCTACTATAGCGTTAATAGCTACTTCCTTGGCAATCTCAACCGATTTGATAGCTAGCACTGATTCAGATTCACTTTTGTGAATAATGGAGTCTACATATTCCGCATTGCGGTAATTATCACTGAACTGTTCGAGAGTGGTTGGGTTATTTTGCCAACACTGGGCTAGATGTTTCACTGGCACTGCACATGAAATGAAACGAATTTTATCCGAAAGAAGGTAAAACCCTAGTATACTCAAGTCATTAAATGACTTCTGAAGGACGAAAGCGTCCACTGTTTCGAATTCACGTTTCTTTCGATTTAATATGCGTTCCATAGCCTCGTCGCGGTAAGAGCGACGGCCAAACACATGAACGAAAGCTTCTTTTAATTCTTTGAAGGTGGGGTCCCTGTAGTTGGTTGATTCGCGTGTGTGTTTTAGTTTCAAAGCACTTATGTGGTTAAGAAACCAGTCAAGTGCTGCAGAACGTAGAGTAAGAGGAAATTGTGTTGCCATAATTTCCTCACTCCAGTTGTTTGCACCAGCACATAGGGAAAATGCTTCTAAGAAGTCACTAGCACTTTCGGTAGCGAGAGCACTATAAGTGGGAGGGGACACTGGGGGTAGACGGGCTTTTGGAGTGGTGGTCATTGTACTGGATAAAATGTGTTATGAACGTATTCACAATTTTAGTTTCATCCGTACGTACTGTTGTACTCACTATAACACTGGAGTAAGCTCGCTCGTAATGAACGAGATTACTTCTCACTCACTGGTCACTTTTTCACTTCACTTGACTAACACTGTCACAAAAAAAATTCACAAAATTTACCCAAGTGTAGTGTGTAGATAAGTTTTAACAAACATGTTCACTTTTGATTCCCGAAGAAGGAATTGTAAGATTAACCAAGGTGGGTATGATAGGATATGGTGGAGGGTTACACTAACACTCACTGTGGTACGAGAGTAAGTTCATGCGAGAGGCAATGAAGTAATTACTCTGGTATTTTATTGTAAAATATACTAAACACTTGGGCACATATTGTGAGTGTGTATATGCTCTCATCCGAGTACGCTCTCCGTATGAGATTATTTCTCTGCGTATTACACTTTTAGAGGTATAAGAATGGTGCGGTTTGAGGGATCACTTTAACATTCACAAATATACTAGAGTAAATTCNGTATAAGAATGGTGCGGTTTGAGGGATCACTTTAACATTCACAAATATACTAGAGTAAATTCATGCGAGAGGCATGGGTTAATACCTCTACGTATTTCACTGTTGGATTATAATGATGGTAAGGAGTCGAAAGAACTTGCACTGGTATACGAGAGTAGGCTCATGCGAGAGGCATGAGGTAATAACTCTGCGTATTTCACTTTTGAATTAGAATGATGGTAAGGCGACACGTTAACTTTCACTAGTATGCGAGAGTAGGCTCATGCGAGAGGCATGAGATAATAACTCTGCGTATTTCACTTTTGAATTAGAATGATGGTAAGGCGACACGTTAACTTTCACTAGTATGCGAGAGTAGGCTCATGCGCGAGGCATGAGATAATAACTCTGCGTATTTCACTTTTGAATTAGATTGATGGTAAGGCGACACGTTAACTTTCACTGGTATACGAGAGTAGGCTCATGCGAGAGGCATGAGATAATAACTCTGCGTATTTCACTTTTGAATTATAATGATGGTAAGGCGACACGTTAACTTTCACTGGTATACGAGAGTAGGCTCATGCGAGAGGCATGAGATAATAACTCTGCGTATTTCACTTTTGAATTATAATGGTGGTAGGGAGACACAATAACTTTCACTGGTATAGAAGGGTAGACTCATGCGAAAGGCAAGAGATAATAACTCAGCGTATTTCACTTTTGAGGTGTAATAACAGTAAGGCCTCACAATAACTAGCACTGGTATACGGCAGTAGACTCATGCGAGAGGCATGAGATACTCTGCGTATTTCACTTTTGAATTATTACTGGTGAGGTAAGGGGTGACTTTAACATTGAGAAATAGGGAGAATAAAAAGATCACTTATAACCAGTGAAGAAGTATAGTTGCTAGTATGGAGTAATAAGAATTTGATGTTGAATGGAAGTTCATGAAAATGAAAGAAAATCTATTTGTAGTTAAACTGCACGCACTTTCATGCGATTAAATAAAATTTTCCTGTGTGTGTAAAGTTTATTGGCTCAGTCGTACTGTGTAGCTTGAGCTTGAATTAACTGTTGTGAAAAAGTGTGAACAAAAGTATGGTAGGAAACTGGTATCCTGCTCCGTCGTTGGAGGCCTGGTTAGAAAGCAAGAAGGTTACGGATAGGACGTAAATACTTATAATTAATTGGTATTCTTATTGTTTATGTAGCTAAAGTGTTAACTTTTTAGGAATATTATACAAATTAAAAGAGTGCTGCGTACGGAGTGGACGCTGGCGAAATTGAGAAAGCAGATAGCTCAACCGATAGCCTGGAATGAATATTATTTGAGGGAAGCAATGAGACAATTATTGAACGAATATGAGGAAATAAACAACATCTATTGGAACATTGAAAGCGGTGTAATATACTCGGAAGAAATGCAAGAAAAAATATCCCTGCACGAATGGCTAGACAATGTGTGCCGATTGCGAAATCTACCGGTATCAGCCGAAGACTTAGTCGCGAATATTGATGGGAATATTGAAAGCTTGACTGTTTGGTATCCTTATGTGACGCAGCTATTATTAAGGCGTCCCGATGTCCTAAATAGTTATGACCGGATAGATAGTGGTCATTTCCAAGTCATCTTGACTAGAAGGTATGTTGTATTCTATATAATTAGTAATGCTAGACACAAGATTGAATTTGACACCAATATTTTTATTTAGGGCTCCAATGATAGAAATAGGGGATGATGAAGAGGAACCGGGAGGTGAAAATTAGAAGTACAGGAAATAAAATTTTCAAGGGATTAGTTTTAGATTATTAGAAAACTAAAATATTTGTAGAATGTAAACCAACTTATTGTTATTGTGCTTGTACTGAACCTATATAATTTTAAAGATGACTAAAATAAATTTTGTTTGTCACTGATTAGACCAATGCAGTTATGTTGGTGGACTAGTGGGCTGAAAACCATGACTTTCTGAATTATTTGAACTTCAACCCGATATTGAGATAGGGTTATAATTAGTGAATCGGGAAAATATTTTCTTTTGTGCTTAAGTAATTTTGTAATGATTAAACACTGTAAGACGAAATTAACTTTGTCGTTGATGCGACCAATGGATTTTAATTGGTTTTTTGTGGTATTGGCTTACGCTTGCGTTTGGTAGACCAATGTCTTCGCATGGGGTGTAACTAAGAGATGAAGGAAACTTTAACTTTCAACTTTCTCCAATACTTTGGAGAAAGACACTCGCTCATCTCTGTTTTTTCTTTTCACTACCAACACCTTTTTCAATTTTTTTTTTTAAACGGATATACCGGTGTAAACAAAAAAAATCTATAAGATGGGACTGACGGTAAATCTAGAGAGAGAATGAAAAGAAAAAAATTTTTTTTTTTTGAAAATGAGGGTTACTATATGGAATCTTTTGGTAAATTCTAATAACGTAAGATTATGATCACAAGAACCGCGGGTTAGGGCTTTTTTCTTGAGCTCAAACAAAAAAATTACAGAAGATTGAATAATATTAATAAGTATGTTTTATCATCGACAAATAACCATCCTACTCATTCGCGCAAGCTTTTTATTTATAATCAACTTTCTCTCTACATCCGACTCCTTTCACTCGAATAAAAAAAAAGGAAAAAAAAAAGAAAAAAAAAAAAAAAACGGAAATTCCCTCTTCTCCACTTTACTTTCTCTCCACTTCGGTCCAAGTCAAGAGTAAAAAGTATACCATTTTTTTTTTTTTTTAATATATAAAAACACAACTTTCTTTCCCTTATTTACTTACAATTGTGCTTAGAAGTGTAAAAGCAATAGAGAAAAGTTATGTCCATTGGGACATAACTTGTATATTAGTAGGTAGGTAGTAGTAACCATGCGTCCATTCAATAACGCACAAGGCCGAAAATTGACTTTGACACAAGCAGAATTCGGGCATTCAAGTCAAGACTACTACTTACTTTTTCTAACCAAAACTAAAATAAGATTAAAGACTAAAGACCCGAAGGAGTTAAAACCAAGGAGATGAGAGAAAGTAATACCGGAACGAGATTTTCAAAAATGGAAACTTTATACTAAAAAGAGACCTATAAAATTTTTGACGGAGTAATTAAAGACATTAGTCAGTAAAATTTGACTTAAGTCTGGACAAGAGAAGGAAATAAATGATGGAAACTCGTCATCTAAGCTATAGGCTTTGAATTCTCATTCTTTCAAAAAAAATTATAGGAAGTAATAAAAGATTTTCTATACATTTTTCAAGTAGTAAAAATGTAAGGGGAAAGTATAAGGACGGAGTTACCTAAGAAGGTGGATTTATGCCTTATATTTCGAGTCTCATAAATTGAGAATTACTATGTCTCATGCCAATTGTCTATTTTTCTTAAAGCATTGTTTCAAAGGCACAACCACAATCTGACAGACGCAGGGAGAAAAGCTAGAGTCCTTACAGTGGGTTTATAGTCCTTCATGTCCTCCTAGCATTCTCTACCATTACGTCCTTTCAAATACATCATGACAAGAAATTTTAGTCAACAATTTTCTTTTTCTTTCTCTCTCTCTCTCTCTCTCTCTCTCTCTCTCTCTTTCCTAACTATCAAAATTGTTATCAAAATTTAATAAATCATTCTGTATTTTGGACTAGAAGATGCGAGGGGGACGTCAAGTATAAATCCAGTCTAACCGCGCAACAGAGATATACATAGACAGGTAAACTTTGTCTCAAATAATGATAAAAATCACAAGAGCAATTACACTCCCAAAGGACAAGGTCTATTTTCCTGGAAAGTAAGTGAATATACTCTGACCTCGACTTGTCCTTACTAGTCTTTGGTAAGGAAGCATATGGGAGGGTGAATAGGATGGAAGAAATGGACATCAGGTATACAAGGAACCGCTTCCATACTTCCTTCTTGGGTTTTTAATCAACCCAGGGTTCATAAAAACGAGCACACAAGCTATTATTCCTTCCGACAATGATCAGAGTGGGAAAGTCTGGAATTTATATTAGAGCTCATAAATTTGAAGACTACTGAAGAGTGAAGACAGAAAGACTTAGAAAGAACTTAAAACTTGATCGTATGTAGGGGGCTCTTATAAACGTTCTACACTGTATGACGGATATAGATGGAATGTAGAAAGAGGGTAAAAGTTTTATTTTTAAGTTTTAATACTTAACATGTGGTGACCGAAAAGTAAAACTGAAGAACGATGAGAGTGGAACATACGAAAGTAAGTGTAGAGTAGAGAAAAAAAAAAGGGAAAGAAAAAAAATTTTGTAGTTGAATTTTTAATAGTTTGTGCGTGTGTAAGGGAGGAAAATGAAAATAGAACTGTGGAACGATAATATTGGAAGAGATTAAATAACGTGGAGAAGTTTTAGTTCGGATTTTAGGAAATTTTTTTTTTGTTTTTCTTCCTTTTTTTTTGCCTCTTTGTTTATACAGAGCGAAATTTCGGTACTGCAAAAAAAATGAGTTTTTCTGAATAAAAATTTGTAGGATTTTTTATTTATTTATTTATTATATTTTTTTTTTGCTTTTTAAATATTAAGTACTTGTTTAAAGGTGTTGAAGTTAAATAAATGAAATTTTTTGCTTACATTTTATGGATCCCAACAAGTTGTGATTTCCACTTTAACCCCTGGTCGAACGTCTTGGTGCTACTAGTGTTGTGATGTTGTTTTGGGTGTTGTGGTCGGTGGTGAAGACAGCAGAGTGCACAATGAAACGGACTGGTGACCCTCCCAGAGGTCACTAGGGTTATTTAGTAATAAATAGAACTTGGTAGGATTTTCGTGAATCAATTCGGATTTATTCAACTGTTGATGACAGAGCGGAGTAGAGAGAGAGAGGATGATAACCTTTTTGAGACTGAGTCCCCTTTTCCTAATTTTGTGTTCCTCTTATAGCTTTCGCTAAAGAGGTTTCTCCGGGCCGGAAGAACTACGCTCCCATTGCGGATTGGTTGGAACCAACACGCAATGCGAAGCTACCATCCTCCCGACCCAGATACGCACGTGGAGATATCATTGATCTCCGCGTGGTATCTTTGTTTAGTGCTTCTCTCCCTGGTAACCGAGCCAGGGAGAGAATGACCCTAATATTAGTTTTATTTTGCTATTTTTCCTGGGCCCGAAGGACATTGCCCTCATCGCGGATTGGTTAAAACCAATCCGCAATGCGGGCCCGATGTCCTTCTGACCCAGTTACGCACATGGAGACACCGTCGGTCTCCATGGTGTTTATTTGGTGGGTATTTCCTTCCCGAGTTACCGAGCTCGGGAAGGAATAGGCATAACA
>NIPM01001111.1:0-28302 GCA_002738285.1 Holacanthella duospinosa | reverse complement strand
TGATAAATATATAAATTTATTTTCATTCTTACTATTTTATGCATTCAAGAAACTAAAATTCCTCGACCAATTATAATAGATTTATGTTTCAAAAATTTTGTCCCATATTATGAAAATAAATATGTTTTGAGCCGCTTTATTAAATTTTTTAGTACTCTTCAAACTAGTGGTTTGCATTGAGTAATCAATAGCTACAAAATGCCAACAAAAGTTGAATTTTATAAAATAAAGAAACCTTTGGAATTTTTAGCGGAACACTCCATCTACAAGGTGGACTGGAACGCCATGGAAAGCAATTGCTTGATGCCCATATAAGGAAATATAAATTAAAACCACCAGAAGCAGACAATCTTGTCCTCCTATGTTAATTGATTTTTCTTCGTTTGCTAAGTATTCATCTAAAAGCTCGTCAGCTCTTAGATTTCGTCTATCTATTCTAATATTTATATCCGGGAAGTGATCTATATATTTTAGCAGGGGCTTCAAATCGACCAAACGAAGGTTCATAATGGCTTCTCTTCTTTCTCTTAGTACATGATGTACATTTCGATTTCTCACTAGAGCACTTTGAATAACATCTATTTCATCTCTGTTTACAATCTCATCTCTCGCTAAAGTAGATTCGTTGAAGGTTTTCGAAACGTTTCCTTTTCTCTCATTAAAAGCTAAGTCCCTGGCATTTAATTGGGTAGCTTTGATTTTGTCGATCGTATCTTGTATGTTTAATCCATACATCCTTTGTTGATATAATAGTGCATTTCTTAACTCTGCAAATTGTTTTTTGCGATGAATAGTATCACCATATATTTGGTCAATTTCTACTTCCTGAAACATTATTTTTATTTAAAAGTTTTTAACGCGCTTTTAAAATCCAATAATGAGTTACTATAAATGGATCTCGCAGATAAGAATTCAATTATATACTATATCTATATTACTAAAATCGAGAATTTTTTATATATGTGTGTGTTCATGAATCACATTAAGAGGAAAAAAGATAATAATATATGGTCCGTTATTCCTATCCAATTTTATAAATTTAAATAGACAAATTATGTGATTTTTGAAACACAAGATCACACACATTAAATAACTTTTATTAAATTAAAGCAATAAAATTTTAATAACCTTTATTTTTAAAGAATGAGAACGATTGAAAATCAAAACAGGACAAATGCAATCTGCCACTATTAACGAAAATATTGCTTCTAAAAAGACGATTAGACACTTTAAAGAATAAGTACAAAAACTATACATAAGTCTGTAGAAGAAATAGGTACTTCTATTTATAAAAAAGTCCTACTAAAATAATCACTTCTAAAGTCAAAAAGAAAATACCAAAATTCCTTCCACATATTTCGAGGAGAAATGTATATAAACACTTTAAAAATTAAAAATGAAAAATTAAATATATTTTATATATATATAGTTTATTTTTAAAATAAATATTACGTTTCTTATTATTTTAGTTTTTTGACAGGAATAACAGACTACACGTTATGTTATTAAATAAACAATGCAAAAATATTTAAGCAAACATTTAGAAAAAACTCAAAATGAAGTCTATACTTTTTATATACAATATAATTTCAACTTTAGAAGAAATAGAATAAAACTCACTATATGGAACTTCTGGTGCGAATTTGGAGCCTATCAAAGATGTTGGGTTAATTTGGATATTTCAGCTAGAGGTGTTCACGAATACGGCTGTGAATAGTCGTGAATAACATGTAGCTTTAGTCGGCATTTCGCAACTATTTTGAAATCACCGCCGCCTATTCACGAATAAGACAAGATTTAGTTGTGACTATTCATGACTTAAAATCGCGGCCGACTATTCGCAAATAACACGTGATTTAGTCACGATTAAACGAATAAACAGCCGCGAATAAACCGGCTGTTTTTAGATAATATTCGAAAATTAGACTAAAAACATAATTATAATTTAATAAATTTATATAGCCACGATGGCAACATAAGTTTTGAGTGAAGTTGATTTAAAAAATCAACTTTTTTATAAATAGTATTTTGAATTAAATTAAAATTTATAAATAATAATATTAAATAGTTGTATCTTTATAAACAATGTGATTGTGTTTAAAATTATAAGTTTTTAATAAATCGCCATTTAAGTTCGAACTTTTCAAACACTGAGACACTTTTGATGGGTAGTGTACCTTATTTTTTATATTTGAATTGACCCTGAGGTCTTCGATATCTATCAATAAAACTTTTACTTAATTTTATACATGTTTGCAAATGAAGAATCAAAATCAATCTCGAACATTTCTTCGGGGTAACGTTCAAAAATTTAACTCAATTAGAAAGAAAAACAATAAAAAGAATAATATCATTCTTTAATAACTGATAGTTAAATAGAATTGTTGCTTACTTTTTCAGATAAAAGATTCTATGATCTCAATTTCATAAGAATTTCAAGATTTTCATGTTTCATTTTACTTTTAGTTGTTATGGTTTGTCCACTATCAGAAAATGCAGATTCAGAAGGAACAGATGATGCCATAATCATTAATTTATCTTTTGCCAATTTTGATAAAAAAGGAAATCTTGGTACACCGATTGTCTTACACCAATTTATGATATCAGTTTTATTATCTACTTTCTTTGCAGTCCAAAGCATATATTCTTGGATTTCATCTCCTTTTGACTCAGTAAAGATGGTTTCTTTAAAACCAAACAATGACCTTTTTTTGTGGCTCAATCAAATTCTCAAAAATATATCCATACTTTATTTCTAATATATGGCACAAAATTTTTGAAGCCTCGGTTATAATTCTTTCATATTAATGCATCACAGTGAAAATAGGTTGAGGAAGCAACTAAAATAGCAAGAAATATAGCTAAGAGATATTTTATGGATAATAAATACATAAATTTATTTTCATTCTTACTATTTTATGCATTCAAGAAATTAAAATTCCTCGACTAATTAGAATATAATTATGTTTCAAAAATTTTGTCCCATATGTTGAACTTTAGATAGAATAGTTTGGCTAGTACCTTGATTTGTTTCTTTAGGGTCCAAAATAGCGCAATTTTGGCAAGATTGCTTTTAAGAAAACTCTGGTACTTATCTACTTTTTCTAGCATTAAATTTGCTGCTTGTCGAAGTGGTAGAAAATCTAAACTAGGATCATTAATTGTAACCTGAGAGTGTAAAACAAAATTATTATATATTAAGGACTGTACCGAAATAGTAGGATAGGTTTTTGCACTTGCAACAGTAGTATATTCTTTTGCAAGACTAAAGAAATTTATAAATGCTCCTATCATTTCCCATTCTTCATTCGATAAAGAATCTTCTATAAGTCTAGATTTGTATTCAACATTGTCAATCAACTTCTCAAAAAAAATTCTAAGCTTGTAAGATTTATCTATCATTATAAATGCTGAGTTCCAGCGTGTTTCAACGTCTAAACAAAGTGGATCACATATAGTCTCAAATTTCAATATAGCCTGTAGCCTTTTAAACTCATCTTTCATTGTAGAACTGTGCCTAATTTTTTTCAATAAAGATCTCAGTTTTTCAAGGTATGGTTTTAATACTAATAATGCATCTTGAACAGCTCTATTGATAATATGACATACAAAACGCACATGCCATGAAGGCTCAATATGTATATTAGATCGATTAATTATCTCCAATCTCAATAACTCAATAGCAGGTGTCATTTCTGAAGCACTATCTGTCGTAATGGCGTGTACTTTTTTTTAAAATACCCCACTTCTCAAGAATTTTTAAGACTAACCCATAAGTTGTATTATGAGGAGGAGGAAAATAGGCAAAATCTAAAATAGAGTTTTGTAATATCCAGTTAGAATCAATCCAGTGTATCGTAATAACCATATATCCCTGCATTATTCTTGAACTTCATCCATCTAATGTGAGAGTAACCATACTAGTGATTTTATTCAATACACTTTTAAACCAAGCTTCTCTTTTATTAAGATTATCCGAAATTCATCGTAGAATAGTGGACTTAGAAGGACATTCATAAAACGGAACAAGGAGGCACATAAGCTTTCTAAAGCATTTTTTTCAACTAATTTAAACGGCTCTTTATTTTCGACGATATATTCTGTAATAACTTTTAGTATATTTGCTTGTTCAGTTGGATTAAAATAACATTTTTTACTGACAAATTGGAATCAAAAACCATTTGATTAGATCTTTTAATATACTCATTATTAAGTTTATGGACGCTTCTTAAATGAGCTGCAAGATTGGTGGTGCTTGTATTCTTTTGATATTTAGTTGGTGTGGACTTATTTTCGCAAGAATCTAACATACATAACTTCTTCCCAGAGCCATAATCTTTAAAGTATTCCCACACCTATGAAGTTTGTTTACGAAGAGTTTTTGGAATTTCTCCACAAGTAGGTGCAACTGACATGCTAATTGAGTAAAATTAGGAATTTCTTCGTTTGTAACTGCTGTAATCTCTAACGAAATATTATTGTAATCTTCTTCACTTAAATAGTCTGACATTCTACTAAGCGTTAAATATAAATAATGGATACTTTTAAGGAATGAATGAAAAAATTTAAGATGAAATGAATGTTATTCCTTTTATTTTTAACCCTTGCAATCGATATTTTGTCTATAAAGATAACTAATCAACTGAAATGGATAAATCAGTTTAAAAATAATTTTCATTTTGTAAACCATTAAATAATGCTTTATTTTATGTTGTATTTAACTACTAAACACTTTACTTTTGCTTGTTTGTTTATATTAATATAAACATTAATAGATTAACAAGCAATTTTTATATTTATAAAAGATATGCTATTTTAACTAAATTTTCACATTTAAAATGTGTTTACGAGATCGAAAGTTTAAATTCAAATCTAATAACCCTCCTTATTGCATAAAATCTTTAATTTCCATTGATTTGTCATTATTCAATAACTAAATTTATTAAATTATAAATATTTTTCGGCCTAATAATCAAATATTATGTAAAAAACTGCTGACCAATTCGCAAACAATAAGTGATTTATTCGCGACTATTCACGATTATTTTGAAATCACAGCCGGCGATTCGCGAATGACATGAGATTTATTCGCGGTTATTCACGACTATTTTAAAATTTCAACGGACTATTCGCGAATAACACGAGATTTAGTCATACTAGCCATTTAACGATTTAGCCGGCTAATTCATGACTTAATCGCATTCGTGTCCACCTCTAATTTCAGTAGACAAAAATCGACTGAAAATGAATATAGATGATTTGTTTGGAAAAATAAATGAAATAATTGACTGTTATAATGATATGATCTCTCTAGCTCAGTATTCTACTCTTACCAAAGCCGATCCTGTTTTTTCTGGTGGTATCCATTTTAAATCAGAGACTTTGAGCCTAGATAAAGAAAATACGAGGAACTTGGCAAAAACGATCAATCAAATTCTAAAGGATATCAATCAAAGTGGATTTAATAGTGAACTGAAATGAAAAGTACAGAATTGTATGAACAATATTATAGATCATGTGATGCATAATAGTATTATCGATTATTTGATTAATGAAGAGTCAAATTTCTTAGCATTCCATTCCAAAAACATCAAAGATTATACATTGATGAGGATGCAACGTTTCTGGAATCCCAATCCTTTTTGGGAGTTAAGTACTGAAGACCATAAAAATCCTATTATTCAACTGTTGAAGGAAGTGGTGGATTATTGTAAAGATGTTTATGATGAATATTGGAGTAGAAATGAAGGACAAGGTTTACCTTTAGTAAACATACTTTGGATAATATGTGGCTATAATACTCTAAATGATAAATATAGAGATGGAGATTTTGATTTTATTTATCGACATACAGTTTATGTAAAGCCAACTGAAGATTTAACACATACATTCTGCCGATTTTCAAAGACTTTAGAAGATTTATTTGCTGTTGCTAATACAAAATTGCAGTTTTATGAAACCAGATTTGGTACTTATCCCATTAGACGTATTTAGAAGAGTGTATTTGGTTTCATGAGAAAAGTAGGTTATTTTTGTTTTACAGTGACAAAGAAGCACTATATTTTGAAAAAATACAAGAAATTTCATCAGTAAATCTTCATAAAATAATAGAAGTTCTGTCGAGAAAGAAATTTGTTGAAAAGAATGATTTGGGTTCTATCTTTTCTGTTATAAATAGAAAGCATATCGTTATTGGCTATGTGCAGCAATTAAATGAAATAGATTCCGAATCTTGATTTTTAGGTTCACTAAATCTTTATCTTATTGTATCACTATTGTTAATATTTTTTATTGATGAATATTAATCAAAACAATGTTTTTAAAATTCTAGTCATGTATTTTTGTTAATTTTTTTACGTATATACTAAAGAAACTTTTCTGTTTTTAAATCAATGAATAATAACACAGCTTTTTATAGAGTTTTCGTCATGTTTGTATTTTTCAAGTGATTTTCGTTTATTTTCTAATAAACATTGTAAAAATTATATAAGGAATTGAATAATGTGATATATACTGCCCGTCAAAAGTGATTCAGTGTTAGGGAAATTCGAACTTAAATGGTAATTCATGAATGAGTAAGACTTCGAGCAAGCCAATATTCATATGGTAGCTAGATACAGCCTTTGTCTATAACATATCCAAATATTATAGATATGTTTTAAATATTGATAGAGATATGATTGCTCAAAGTTGAAAGTAGGTGATTCAGTGTTTTGTCGAATTTTTTAAAAAATCAAAAATCAATAGATTGTGTGCCCGCCCTTGGCTTTTCTTATCTATTCGAGTCTTCTAGGTATTGACCTAACAAGCTTAAGACATACTTCAGCTGAAATATTGTTCCATATATCTTGAATTCTCTCCCAAAGTTCATCTTTGTCTTTACATGGTGGTCGAATTTTTAGCTCTCTTTTCATATGATTCCATAGATGCTCAATTGGGTTAAGGTCAGGAGATTGTGCAGGCCATCTCATTACTTTTATTTCGTTTCTTTTGGACCATTTTTTAATACTTGAAGCGGTATGAGAGGACGCATTGTCAATTTGAAAGACAATTTTAGATTTGAACAAGCCATACAAGTCAATTGTATACATCAGCTCGTCATCTAGAACACTCTCATATATCTCAGCATTAACACTGCCATCAATTCTACAAAGATACCCAACACATTATGAAAGCATACATCCCCAAACCATAGTTGATCAACCACCGACTTTTTTGATTGAGTAATATTGTGATCTCTGAGTGGTTCCCCGATTTTTCTGAAAGTTCTATCACGTCCATCAGATCCCTCTAGATTTACTTTAGTCTCATCTGACCATATAACTATATCCCAGTCCTTATTTTCTCAATTTCTGTGTGTTTTTTCAAATTCTGATCTTGTTCGACGATGAGGTTTTTTTAATTGGGGCATTTCTTTTTGTATCTAGATACGATGTTGCTACGTTTTAATGTGCGCAATATAGTACTTGAAGAGGCGGATATTATTGCATAGGTCTTGATTTCTTGCTGTATTTCTGTAGAGGTGGAGCATTTACCACTTGTTGCTAATCTTCCAATGCATTTTCCATCATACTTATCTAAGACACAAGGACGGCCAATTATAGACTCTGAAGTATTTTTTCAACTCTACTTATTACTCTGGACACTGTTGCTTGTAAAACTCCAACAATTTCAGCTATTTTTTTTGAAGATTTTCCATTTAAAGCAAGTTCGTTAATTCTTGTTTCAATTTTCTTCAATGTTCTTGTCATACCAAATAAGCCTTAATACCTTCTCCTAAGGATTTGAAATAAAAACGAACACTTTTGCGGTATTTTAGAATGTTCTAGAATGAAAAATCTGTAAAATTGAAAAATTTATCAAAACACTGAATCACCTACTTTCAACTTTGAGTAATCATATCTCTATCAATATTTAAATATATCTATAATATTTAGATATGTTATAGAAAAAGGCTGTATCTATCCACCATATGAGTATTAGCTCGCTCGAAGTCTTACTCTTTCATGAATTACCATTTAAGTTCGAATTTCTCAAACACTGAATCACTTTTGACGGGTAGTGTATTATTAGGGTGTTCCGAGCAAAGGGACAATCGAAAAAAATTTACTATAAAAGATATAAAGTTAAAAATTAGTATATTTATAGATACGTACCTTCTGCACCTATTACATTTATTTATCTTTCGGGTAGCTTCTGGATACAATTCATAAAACCTTTAGCATTAAGCTCATGAATTGCACTTTCTAGCTGAATTTCTAGTTCATGCCAATCATCATAAATGTTTTCCTTTAATTTCCTCTTTAATTGTCCAAAACAATTGAAATCAGGTGGGATAATATCAGGGCTATAGGGAGGATGATCCCAAACCCGAATATTTTCATCAATAAAATACTGCTTTANCTTGAATTTCTTATCAGGTAACCATTTGTCTAATAATTCGATTAGGAAGTTTTTATAGACACCTGAAGTTACAGTCTCTTTAGGAGCACAGAGCCTCCAATAAGCAACGCCTTGAAAATCTATTGCTAATATTAGCATTCTCTTTCTTTCATATTTAGATTGAAGTACAAATTTAGGTGGATCTTCATTCTTATTTCTCCAAGATCGAATTCGGTCAAGTTGGGGTTGCATGTATAAAGACACCTAAGTTTCATCTATTGCCAAAGTTCGATTAATTAAGTTGTTTTATCTCGATAAGAGTTGCATATTGTTTTTACATGCTAACACTCTATGTTCTCTTTGTTCATCCGTGAGAAAATGAGGTTCCCATTTACTTAATAATTTTTTCATTTGTAAATCTTCTGTTAAATATCGAAATACTGTTGTTTTACTACAATTCACCCGCATGGAAATTTCGAGGAAAGACCATGTTCTAGTTTGGGCCAACAATTCTTTAATTTTATCTATTACATTTTCATTTTTCGAGACATCACTTGTATCGCCTCCTCGACTATCTTCGACCACATTTTAGCCTCTCTTAAGCTTAATAACCAAATGTTTGACTGTAATTAGTTTATAGACACTATTTCTAACTGATTCAACTAATTCTTTATGAATTATCCCAGAATTGTGTTCCAGGATTACTCCAAATTTGATGAAAATCCGCTGTTCTTTATCTGAAATTGAATCTTTTAATTTTTGCAAGCTATTCATGATAATATTCAAACTATAATTATTTATAAATAAAGCTTGTAGTCTATATAAATTAATTTAAAAGCCATGGTATTATTAGTATATTATTAAAGGCGTAATTAAACAAAATTCGAGTGCCTCTTTGCGCAGAACGCCCTAATATACGGATTCTGATGAGTTTTTATTAATATTAAAAATTTCATGAATACATGCTTTTCTGATCATTTTTGTAATTCACTAATATATTTGCTAGAATAGGCGATTTAAAAAGATAATTAGCTATTTATGGTCAGTTTTCTTATGCAGAATTTGATAGATAATATGAATTGATTCATTACCTTACCTTTAAACAGCCAACCAATTGAGTAATTTTTAAATCAATTACTTATTTATCATTTAATTCTACTAAATCTTTGTATATTATTTATAATTTTTAGACTATTTATAAATGGATTACGAAATTGATCGGAAAACCTTGTATTCATGAAATTTTTAATATTAATAAAAACTCATCAGACTCCATATATATAATCTCTAGGCCATAATGTTACATTCGAAATACATCAAAAATGTTCTATAATTACGATAAAAATTTGGTGTCTCTTAACCAAGTCGTTTTCACAGAATTTGGTAAATTTTGTATAGATTCTAAACGTGTTCTGGTGGAAAATTGGACAACCAAACTTCAAATTGATAAAAGCGAAAAAAATGGGCATTCGTAGTTTTGAATCATTTTTATTGTTTGCAATGAATAATTTTATTATATATATTTTGATCATTTTTGATTTATTATTTAAAAAGCTATTTATTAAAATGTTTGTTGCAAAATTCGTGGCGTAGACTAGTATAAGAATGATTTTGTCCTGATAATATTTTCCTGTTACTTTTTGGTCTTTTTCAACAATATTTAATTTTGTCAAACCATTTGCACACACACCCCCAGCCACCATAAAAAAAGTGATTTTTTGGGCAAGGTGTTATTGGAACCTGGCTTTTTTCGCTTGTATAATATGGACTATTCCTTTTGTTTAATTGGCTATAAAGTTGAATATGAGATTCATCAGTAAATAAATTATTATCAACTAATTCTATTGCTCTTGGGCCTTTAGTTAAAAACCTTGCATTTTCAACAATTTGACCAAACTTAATTCTATCATCGATATTTTTTTGACTTAAAAGGGGTTTATTTTGTCTTGAATAAGCATATTTCCTCCAATTTGTTGATTTTCTATATCTTTGCACTGTTCTACTTATAGATTTGTTACATTTTTGATAGCTTAAACTAGAATTTAACTTGGAGTTTCTGATAGAAAATGCGCTGCCATGTTTTTCATTCATATTACGCTTTATTAATTTTTTAGTGTTTGCGCAAAGTTTTCTATTCCACAAGACCCTTTTTTTCCTTATCGTTTTGCCTTTTTTCTTCATATTGTAAACAGTTTGTCGAGAGTATTTTAGATGACGTGATATTTCTGTATGGGACATTCCAGCTTCTAATAAACATTTTATTCTTATTCTATTTTGATATTCAATAGATTTATTTTTATTTTCCATTTTGAAAAGTTATTTATTTTAAAAAAATAAAATTGGCTAAATAAATATATTTTTTATTACCACCCCCATCACAAAAATTAGAGTGTCCAAATTTATTTGCGCCACCCTGTGTATGGGAGTTTATTTTCGTTTAGAGTAGTCCCCCTTTTACTTATTAAATAATTGGTTGAACAAGAGTGAGAATAATCTAAATTCATTAAAAATTTAGTTGAATTAAGAAGAGAATCAAAAAGGGACCACTCTGAACGAAAATAAACTCCCATATTTAATTATCTTTTTTCTTTATTAGCGTTGATCTTAATGTTGCGATCTTTGTAATGATTGATCACTGAATCTGACTTTTGATTCCTTCTGGATAATGTATTTTTAGTAAATATGACTTTGACGAATATTGATAAAACTATATATATAGATTATCCTAAAGCAAAAGTACAATCTACTAGAAAAAATGTTGGATATATCGCTGGAGATAATTTGCACATAAAGTTCAATCTTGTTTATTTCAAAGATAATATTAATTCAAGAGATGATCATTTAAGTTTTACTTCAGTAAAAAGGATATGTTGGTTAACTATCACCCCCAATATAATTTATGAAATTTACCTCTAGGATCATGTTTCTTCAAAAGTAAAGGAGGAGACGCCTTACTTCTAGTTGTGACATAAAAGAATCCTGTCTTTGCTGTACTTTCAAGTTTCACTTTTATAGTTCTATAATTAATGATTCTTTGTGTAAATTACTTCGCTTTGCTTTTGATAGACATGTTTTGTTCGATTCAAAAATCGGCTTGAAAAGAAACTAACATAGGTTGTCTACAGAAGAGGTATTTATATAATTCAAAAATTATCTTAAGATTATTTTAAAAATTTGGAAACATAATGAAAATTTTTATCAAGTTTAATCTAGTTTTTAACTTTTTGAAATGAGTTCCAATATTCTAATTGATGCTTTACCTTGTAACTTTACTTTTTATTAACAAATCTATAGATATTGATAGTGAAATATTAGACGAAAGTAACATTAACATTTAATAACTCAAATAGACATCAAGAAAGAAGTAGATAGACTTATATTGGAAGAAAGCCAAAAATCATCTACGACTCAAGATTCATTATTACCAGCTGAAATAAACACAATATTTAAAGTAACACACTATATATTTTGATATTTTAGAATGCTTATTTGGAAGAATGGCTTAAACAGGTTGCTAAAGAAGAGAAATTAAACGCTATTGATATGCAAAGATACAAAATAGCAAAAACTAGTACCACAATTAAAGATATGAAAAAAAGTATTGAACAAACTAAAGCTAATATTGAACATCAACAAACTAGGTATTTTCTTTCATCTAAATTTTTTGGATAGAGTTTGTAATTTGGAGTTAATGAAGAAGTTTGGTATTGATCAATGGAAGCAATATATTGAAACGTTAAAAGAGTTTTGCTCTGATATTCAGAAGAAAGATAAAGAAGTTAGGAATCAAATTTTAGAATTGCATCGAAAGCGAAAAAGAGAACAAGTACATCCTAACGAATTCTAATTTTGTTTATTTTAGGTGGAGGTTTCAGATCATTTAACTTTGCTTCAAAATCGTTGGAAGCTACTTATTAATGATGTTTTGAAGTTGAAATTTCAGGTTCAAGCGATGGAAGATCAATAAATCTTTATTAGCAACTCATCTTCTTCATTGATCTAACTTTTATTCAATAAATCAAATTAAACTAAGGTCAGAAATGGGTTTAATCGGTTCTTTTTGTACTTTTAATCTGTATATTTCCAAATAAAATGTTGTTTATTTAACATTTTTATAAGATTGATCTGGAGATTAGCAAATCTTGAAGTAAAAACAAATAAAATGCAAAATAAGTGAAAATATTCTTTAACTATATATATTTGTTTTTTAAGAAAGTTATTATCTTATCTTTGAATCATTCTCGGTGGATAACTAATTTACATTGACGTATAATGCATAAGGAAAAAGCACACAAATAGATAATTCGGAAAAAATATATGAAATAGTATCCTATTATGTGCGATACAATTGATATTAATTTCGATTATTAAAAGGCTAATAATATTCATCATTGCAGATCACTGGATTTCAAACAAAAAATTATCTATAAAAATTAAGTTAAACCCTCAAATAAAGACTAGGTAAAATGATATTAGGATACAATAATCCAACAGAAGAAGTAAGAGAAGAAGATATCAAATTTATACAATTATTATACGATATTAATGATGTGTTGAATAAGGTTGGCCTCATTTGTGGTTGCATCGTTTTCTTTTCTATATTAGGTTTAAGTATATACCACCAAACTAATCTTTAATGATAGGAATTTATGACAAGAAACTTATTGATAGAATAAGCTTACGTTTCACGGCTGTAATTGCGTTAGTAGACACGATCAATCATTCTGCTAGTCTAATGTTTTCAAGGCAAAAATCATCTACTCCTTTGTGCGACTTTAATGCTTGGCTAATCTTGTGGGTCCCTTTGCTTTATAATTTCTTAAACGTTGCTATCAGTTTAAATTTACAAATTGTGTTCTTGGGTGGTATGCGAAACTCTTATCCTAGAAGGGAGATATTTTATTGGTCCTTTGCACTCCTACTGTCATTAGCGTTATCATTGCCTCCTTTTGGTATATTCCTACATCTTTATTGTTTAGTATTGGGATATTTAGGCTTTGATGATGTTCATAGATATTGTTGGTTTAAAAAGCCGTTTGATTTAAGAACGAAAATTGTTCAATGGGTATGTTTTCTATTTTGGCTCATAGTATCCTGCATTTATTGTCTCACAATATCAGTTTGCGTCATTTACAAGCTTCGCAAACAATCGAACATTTTACGTGACATTGACATTAACAATAAGAAAGAAGTTGGTAATAAGGATTATATCAATAATGTGAACAAGAATTTATCAAAAATAATCCGAAGAGTGTACCTGCTTATTTCTTTATGCTTTATATAGTGCAATCTATCCTTTAATCCCCATCCTTTGTCAATTATTTGTTGTCATTAGCGAAATACATATTCAAGTAAATAACAAAAGCAACGCAACATTAGATATATTAGCAGCAATAGGAGTTAGTAAACCTTATATCTGTTGAATCCTTTTTATATAGGTTTGATTGGAATGTTGAATTTCATTGCCTTTACTATTGATCCAGCTTTTCATCGTTCCATTTCTTCAATTAAGGAAAAAGTTCGTGATTCCTATCATAGTCCTCCGAATATAATTCATAGTAATTTAAACCTATTCGATACAGATCATGTTGATGAAGATGAGACTGAAGTCGGACCTTCTAAGATAGTACCGAAGAGATCTTATACCGATATAGTGAAATCTCTTTAAACAAAATATTCATATTTTGTTTTTGAAAGTCTAAAGCTCTGTGGTTTTTATTTTTATTTGATGGTTTACTGTGTTCGCCGCTGTAAATTCAAGCGAAATTGTTTGATTGAAGGATATAATCCATAAATGTAATGAATATATTCAATCACCAAGCTTTATTTTTAATTCTCTAAAACTGGAAAATGTAATTAATCTAAGTGGGATTTTGTGTAACCATCAAATTTATGAGATCAGACTCTGGTTTTAGATAAAAACAATAAATAATGATGTAAAATACAGATATAAAGATATAGACTAAGCTTTATTTCCATTTTTTCACATTTTGATGATTTCATAAAAGCCTCAACAATAGAAAGTACAATGGGCTTTTGTGTATTACACAAAATCCTCAAAAAAATATGGCACAATATTTTTGAAGCCTCGGTTATAATTCTAGAATATTAATGCATCATAGTGAAAATAGGTTGAGGAAGCAACTAAAATGGCAAGAAATATGGGACAAAATTTTTGAAAGAAACCAATCATTTTGGTTGAAGAATTCAGTATAATTTTCGAAAGAACATTATTATTTTGGTTGAAAAATTTCAATAATTACATAAAAACCTGCTTTGGTTGATAAATAAATATAACTTATACTTATTTATCAACCAAATAATACATGTATTTTTTATTTCAACCAAAATATTAAGATTTCTTCAAAAATTTTGTGCCATATAACTAACAGATATTTTATGGATAGTAAATACATGAGTTTATTTTCATTCTTACTATTTTATGCATTCAAGAAACTAAAATTTCTCGTCCATTTAGAATAGAATTATGTTTCACAAATTTTCTCCCATATATGAAGGCCACAAAATAAACATTAATAAAACTCCCATGGGAATAGAAGTACAAAAACTCAATAGCGCAGACTTAAAATGGAGACCAGATCTATCAGCTCCAGCAGAGACACACACATTATATTGTTTTAATCAAGATGATAGTGTTTATGTATTCCAAATTGCCTATTCCAAAATTAGCGTCTTAACAACCCTAAATCTCACAATAATCCGGTTAACCAAAGAAGATAAACAAAGTCATATCATACCGTGTTCTACTTCCAACTTTAAGGTCAAAAATGAAGGTTATAAAGCCACGAATAGTAATTTTGTCTTTGAAGTCCAAGAGAAGGAAGGCTATGTTCAATTTCAGCTAGAAATTTTGAAAAATTCGGGTTATGAAGGTAGTTTCACTTTTAATGGCCGTAATATAGGAGGAAAGACGAAATCTGACGGTATTAATAAGCTAGGAGAAGATGATGGTGAATATGTCAACCAAATGATAGTACCAGAAGGTACTATGACGGGAACTTTACAGAAAAATAAAGAAAAAGTTGAAGAATTATCAGGTAGAGGAATTTATATACATACTATTCTGGGTATGGCACCATTCAGCTTGTTTAGGAAAACTTATGCTCATTTTTTCATATCTAAAGATTGGACTTGGATCTCTTTAAATAACACTTTAGTAAAGAAATATGGCGACTCTACATTGTCTCAATCTATACTCTTTAAAGATAGTGAAGTTAAACTGGTATCTTTAGAAAATGGCGCAGAATGGTCCAGTACAGTAGAAGATAAAGGTACAAAATATCAACTACCGACTTCAATAGGTCATAAAGTTCATGGTGTGGAATTAGAGGTCGAGAAATTGAATTTGGTTAATACTTTAGATATTTTAGGTCAATTGTCATATTTTGTTAGAAAAGCTGCTCAAGCTTTTATTTCGAAACCGTTCATGTTTCTTTTCTTACAACCTGCGAAACTCAATGTAGAAGTTGATGAGGAAAAAGAAGTGTTAGAGGGTACTTTGTATACCGAATTGGCTTATATTTAAATTAAATTTTTTACATTGCAAAAAACATTGACGTACATTTTTCGGATTTTAGTTAATAAAATGGTTGATAATATATTTTTCAAAACAAATGATTTTTTAATTCTACATTATTTCTAAAACTATTTAATATAAAAATAATAAAGAAAAAAGAGATTCGATATTAATCTTTTTTATTTATCATATAGAAATTTCTAACTTGTTTCAAGTAAAATCGTCTGATTTTTACATGTAGATTTCTCAAATCTAAGGAAATAAAAATCGAGGAAAAAGTGTATGAATGCATCTAATAAGAGGCAAAATATATTTCAATTGCATTTAAAGCAATAAATTAGCATTTATTAAGAGATACAAAACCAGTTTGAAGACCAATAATACCAAACACGGAAATTTAATTCCTTTACAATCCAAAAGCACAAAAATAAAAATTTGAAATCGAAATGATATACATTGGACAAAGTCGAATAATCAACCTAGTTTGTTATTTAAGTATCACTATCTTAAATTTGATATACAATCCCAGTGCCAATTCCAATATTGAATCACCAACCCTGGGTAGTTATCTATGGATACTTTATATACCATTATTTGTATCTTTAACTGGATTTATGGCATACCATTTATTTAAATCCTCTTATTATATGGCTTACATTAGTAAAGGTATCAACCCCATTTATCCTATTCAATCCGTGTTCTACATCTGCTGGTTGGTATCAAAACAATATCAATCTCCTATTGTAGAATTTGTCTTTCTTTCTCTGTTGGTATTAAGTACGCTGATGATGTATGTGAGGACACATTTGTTTGTTAGGAAAGAATTATTCGATAATAAAGAAGAGAATCACTTGCTGAATGCATTATGTAGGATTTGGTTATCTATTCAATTAACATTAGTAAGTTTCTTTCTAATCGTTTCCGTAATATCAATGATACCGAAATTTGTAAGCCATAATATGATCTTAGGCCTAGCTTTATTAGTGGTTGGTTGTGTTGCTATTATCCCAATTTGGTCTTTTAGGGATGTTTGGATCTCTTTTACTTTAATCTTTTTGATCTCTTTCTTGTTGGTTGATTCATTCAAGACGGATTCGTGGGATTTGTGGTCTTTGATTTGTTTTTCGGTCACGTTAGTCCTCCATTTAATTTTCTCTGTTGGATTGGTCATTGCTAGCGGGTGTAATGGGTTTTATAGCTTTTTGCATCAGAAACCGTTCTCTAATACTACAGATAAAACTTCGGAATAAAATTATTATTATTTGTTTACAATTCTACTTCTATTTTTGCGTGGTCAAGCCAAATGATTGGAATTATACTAACATATAAGTTGGTTTTTAAGATAACAATCCAGATATTAAATCATAGTATACAAAAATATCAAAAAAGTGAAACATGTAATGTAAATAATTAGAGTAATAAACAACAATTAGAATTATGTGTTCTATCCACATTTAAAAGAGCAACCCTTGCAGCATTTTCAAACACCAAATTAACATTAATATCATTCAAAGCACTACATTCAATATATTTTCTCGCTTGGATTTGTTTCGATACCCTCAATCCTTCTTCATATTTTACTAGATCCTCTTTCTGGACGGAATCGGCTAGAGTGTCTCGTAAATCCATCTTGAGACCAACCAATATGATCATTGTTTTCGGACATAATCTGTTCACCTCTTCAATCCACTAAAATGGTTCGTTAAATTAATTGAGCTACTTTCTCTAAAACATTTTCCAATGAATCTCTAGAATCGATACTAAAACATATAATGATAATATTCGAATTGGCATAAGACATTGGTCTTAATTTCTATAATGGTTAGTTTTAGGAGTTAAAACCTCATATTCTTCTTGACCTCTAAAGAAAAAGATTAAAGTTCATAATTTGGTACGCAGTATCCCATAGAGTTAAATTTATAGCCTTTCCTTGTATAGTTTCTTCCTTAGTATAATTCTCAAATACTGTAGGTTGCTATAAAGATAAGAAAGAAAATGAATACATGTTCCTATAGACAAAAAAATTAGAAATTTAAGGTTTTACTTTTGGAAATTTGCCTTCAACATAAACTGATAGTAAGCTCGTCTTTCCACATCCACCATCACCGATTATTACAACTTTTTTCGTCGGTTTCTGCATTTAAAAATTTTGTTTATTGCTTATTTAGATTAAATACCAAAAAGATTTTAACCATAAAGAAACCTAAATTCCAAAGAAATAGGCATTCATCCTACTTTTTCGCACTTTATAAATATTTTTAAAGGATTTTTCATGATCATTTCGTATTCTTTGGAAATCTCTTTGGAGAGAGTTAGCATGACTAGAACTTCAATTCCAAATTTGTAAAGGGGTAAATGAATCCACAAAACCAAGTTAATCCTTTAAAGTTTAAATAAATACAATTTGAACTTCATTGTACACGATGTAACATCACTTGTTGGGTGTTTGAAGAAAAACATTGAGGTTTTGAAATTGATATGAAAATTCATTAAAATGTAGCATTTTCTAATACATCTTTTTGAATTATACAGGTTCTTTATAAAAATATTCAGTAAAATACATAAAACTTTGACTCTTAACAAAACTTTATTATTCAAAAGTTGCACAATCACAATAGATACTAACCTTTAGATTAAGATTAAAGCTTTTAAATTAAAGGTGACAACAAAAAGTAAGCCCAGTTTTGTTACAAACACTAATAACTATAATATCTACCAATTTAGGATGACACTTTCTGTCTTTTGGTACTAGGACTTTTCCAATTGCATAGTGGAATAGACTTAATCTATTATAAGTTAGCAATTACATAGCATCTTTTTGTTATCACAAAAAAAGATCAGATCAGAAATTAACCGTATAGAAGATTTTAGTTTATGGGATAAAATTGAATTTATTTTGTGCAATCACCATAATGTTTTGGTTGAACTACAATGCCCAAATTCTCATGAGTACAAGCGCCATGATTCTGACCAACTTTGAAATAATACTGATTTAAAGCCCAGGACAACTTATCACCGACAGAACAGGAGCTATAAACCCCATATTGACCACTAAGGCCATTTTGTGCTATATCATTGCAATTGACTCCATTGGAACAGATGAATTCAAACTTCTTGCCTATTATGGATCCATTTTCTTTGATTCTGAATTGAGGATTAATTCTACATTCCAATGCATCCATCATACAGTCACATCGTTCTTTACTTATTGGACGAGGAAGATTTGGATGAGCATTCCAGCCTGGTCCGACAGCTGGACATTGAGAAGGTGGATTAGTCGTGTTATAATGTTCTTTACGTATTGATTTAGCAGGACTCACTTGGGTATATTGGTATTTTAAAGCGCCAAAATCGTTCATCCTCTCGATGCCATTATTTGGTAATAATCTTACGACGCCATAATTGTTTGGTTCTTGACTATATTCATACGCAATACCCCCGCTAAATACTTCGATCATATCTGTAGACATTAAGGCTTGGAAATCACCGAAATTTCGTGGTCTAATGGCATTACAACCATATTCGCTAAAGAAGACTGGAATGGAATAAGATCGAAATTCATTGGTTAATTGATCATAAGCAGCTTGTCTGAGATTACTTTGACCGCACCATCTATAGATATTAATGCCATAGAAATCAGCTCTCTCGATTTCAGAGCCACAATTAAAGTAATCTTTAATTTGATTTCTAATAGCACCATCGTCATTAGTAGCATAACCAACTGGGATCCTCCTACCAGGCGTACGTTGTTGATATGCCTTGAGGTCTCGAATTATGGCTTTAACAAACGGATTGCTATGTGTATTACCTTGATGGTTATTGACTTCATTACCAGCGAAAAATCCCAGAACATTATCATAGCGACGAAATAAATCTACCTTTTGAGCAAAATAATCGAACAAATCAGAGTCATAGGTAGGAGTATCTCGATTTATCGAATGGTCTGGCACTGGTAAATCCAGTAACAGATAGATGCCATTTTCATTCAGCATGCGCATGCATTCATCGTGAGGGAAATGGTTGTAAACTTCATAAACTCGGATCACATTGACTCCTAATTCCTTCAAGATCGGTACATCTCGTCTACATCCTTCTACGTTAGCCAATGGATCCCCTCTGCCTGATCCTCCAGGTTGATATGCTATGCCTTTGATTTGAAATTGATTGCCTTGTTGGAAAAACTTGCCACCTTTGATTTCGATTTGTGGGAGACTGTATGCTAAAGTTGCTAATAATGATGTAAGAAACATGGTTAGTTTTGATTTTTCATCTTCGCATGCTTTTTATATTTCATGGTTAAACTTTTTCGGCCTTCGTATTGATTCAATGTAATCAGCCTTTAATTGCTTGTTATTGTGTGTAAAATCATTCTTGGGATAAAAATCGTTTTTATAACAAAGTTTTTTGTGCTATTATGCGTTTTAAACCATGGATTTTATTCATCGTTTACTCTTTTGTTACTAAAATCAGTTATTGAAAGCAGATAAGAACTTCTAATAATCCAATAAGACTAAAAAGAGTAAAGCAAATATTGGGTCGCTTAAATCATATATTATCCTATTTTTATATATACCATTTCCTGATGAATTTCACCTTTTTATCAATCAATTTAGCCTTTGAAAAATTCAATTTAACCTTCGCGGTGATCAATTTCATTTTCGTAAATGCAATTTTCACCCTTTTGTCTACCAATTTAACCTTTTTTCAAGAATAAATATAAACTATTATTAGATGAATTAAGGACTTTAAGATAAAACTTTAGAGAATTTAATTGAAATATATCTACTCTATTAATAGAGAAACAATATCCTTATTTATTGATATTCATTTTGTTTTGATAAACACTCCTTAATTGGAAGTATAACAACAAACATTGGAAAAGTATATTACAAAAAGGTATGTATTTTTAATTTATTTCATAATGAGTCGGATACAAGCTATTTCAGAAAATAGAGAAACACAAAATGAACTTATAGGTGATAGGCCTTCTAACTACTCAAAAATAACCAATGAAAAAGACATAATTTAATAAGGTTGGTAAATGAAGGTGTTTCAATAAAAAAATGCTGCAACTGTGTTACAATTGAATTATAACACAGGAAAATCTATTTGGGGGAATTTTAAAAGAAATGGAGTTATTGAACAAAAGTCTAAAGGAGGAAGGTTAAAACTGTATTAACTGAAAAAAAAATCGTATTGAAATGATTGTATCTGAAAATCCTGGATACTCATTAAAAGAAATGTTAGAAAATGAAATAGGGCTTCAATTCAGTATATCTATCTCTACAATCGACCGATGTTTAACAGACCTTTGAATAACTTTAAAAAAGTACACAGGGAATTGGATGTGGTTAATTGTGCAGAAAAAATTGCAGAAAGAAAGAAATACGCTTTGTGGTTTAACAATAATTTTTCAAATGACTATTCTTCAGTTATTTTCATAGATGAATCCTCCTTTAATCTAAATTTGAATAGATCGCAAGCTCGTTCCAAAATCGGCCAGAGATCTAATTTAATATTACCAAAAGTTAGAGGAAGATCTGTAACTTTAATATCTAGCTTGAGTGTCACAGATATTTGCTTTTCGAAGGTTATATCAGAATCTACAGTAAATAGAGATATATTTTCTGAATACTTAACAGAGTTATGCAAATATCTCAATGATGAGTTAAAAATGCTTAAAGTATGTTTAATTCTCGACAACTCCCGTGCACATAAACCTTGTGCATTAAATAGGATTACAAAAGTATATAAATTTACATTTGAATTCTTATAATCATACAGCTACATGTTAAATGCTATTGAAAATGCATTTAGAAAAATCAAGAATAATGTGCGATCTGAATCGAGGAAAGGTTCTAATGGTTCATTGATTGCTTTTGTGCTTTCAGCGACTCAAACTGTTACAACTGAGGACTCTAATGGCTACTTTCATTATATGGCTTGCGATATTAAAAATTGTGCAGCTGGATTGCCATACATCCACCAATAAAGTTTATTGAATATTTAATATTTATTTTTCATTAATAAATTTTTTTGTATTCTTTAAAATGATCGGTTTTTAATAAATTGAAAAATAAAAATAAAAACTTATCAAAAACACTCAAACAATTATGAAAAATAATTTATTTATAGTTTTGATAAATATTAAATATTAATTTGTAAAAGGTTTAAATTGATTGGGAAAAGGTTTAAATTGATTGGGAAAAGGTTAAATTGGTAATAAAAAGGTTAAAATGATTAATAAAAAGGTTTAATTGACTAATAAAAAGGCTAAATTCACTGGGAAATGATATATCATAAATTTAAAAAGATAATATGTTATATTCATATTGGAGTCGAACCTTCTATACGAGATTTACTTTCTGTTATATGAGTTCTTTATAAAATTCTATACAATATAAGTACAACTTGTAGTTTTAAATAAGATGAATAATTTAGAAAAGCTTTTAAAACAATTAATTGCAGACATTCAACACTTAATAAAATATTTCAATTCTGAAGTTTGTAAAATGTACATTTTTCGAAAAAAGTCAATCAAAAAACCTAAGCACCTTTATTCGTTTTCAAAGATAGCACACATCCCCATACCTGTTCCAATACACATACTAATAGCTCCAACCTTCTTTTCAGTACGCTTAAGTTCATAAATAAGCGTAGAAACCATTCTAGCACCAGTACAACCAAGCGGATGACCCAAAGCAATAGCACCACCTTTTGGATTAACTTTATTATAATCCAAACCCAATTTTTCAATACAATAAGTAGCTTGGGACGCAAACGCTTCATTCAATTCCACAATATCTAAATCATTGATACTTATTCCTGCATTCGAAACTGCTCTTGGTATCGCTTCAGCTGGTCCAATCCCCATTATATTAGCTGGTACTCCTATTACTGCATTACTGACATATTTGCCTAATATTGGTAAACCTAATCTTTTAGCTGTTGACCTACGAGCCAATAAAACGGCTGCTGCTCCATCCGATATTTGAGATGCATTGCCGGCAGTTGTAGTGCCAGTTTCCGAAAAAACAGATTTCAACTTACCCAATGAATCGACCGTGACTCTTTGTCTGACACCATCATCTTTGTCAATCGTAACTTCATTGCCTTCAGAATTGATATAAGTTACTGGTGTTATTTCTTGCTTGAAATAGCCTTTTTGTTGAGCCTCAATAGCTTTTCTATGAGAATCAGAAGCTAATTCATCTTGTTTTCTACGTGAGATATTAAATCGTTTAGCGACATTCTCAGACGTAATACTACAAAAAATACAATTAAACTAGATATTACCCCATAGGAATCAGACAATCAGCGCATTTCTCCACTTCGTTGATTTTCTCACTCAATTGCGTTGGTTGTGCCTGAGCACCGTAATGTTGCGTCATCGACTCTGCACCAGCTGCAATACCTATATCTATTACGCCACTAGAAATAGCATCCGCAATATTAACTACCGCTTGAAGACCGGAAGAACATTGTCTATTTACTGAATAACAAGCAGTTTCATCCGGCATACCAGCATAAAGAGTAGCCATTCTAGTCACTGTAGCCGCAGTGCCCGTCAGAACATTACCAACGCAGACATCTTGGATTTCACAAGGATTAATAGAAGAACGTTTGATAACTTCTTTGAATACGGTACTTAGCATATCTTCCAAACAAGCATCCTTCAATCCACCTTTTTTCGCCCTTGTAATTGGTGTACGACAACATGATACAATCACTACGTCATTGTCGTCTTTCTTGCCTATAATACTGCTTCTCCTATCTACCCCGCTGATTAATTGGTGCTTCAGTTGGTTCAATCTTTCTGCCATTTTTCGAAAATTTTATGTAACGAAATAGTGATAAAATTTCACTAAACGCGGATAAACTTTAGGTGTAAATAAAAACGCTTCGATTTTATTATAACCAATATTCCATTATTAGTCTCAAGGTTTAGTTACAACATAATACTTTGTTGAAAATATCATCAAAAATAATGTTTTGATGAAATACTGATTATTGCATTGAACTTAGATTATGATCTAAATATTACTCAATGACATCGATATTAAGAAATATCGAGCTTCCGGTTTTTATTTCAAAATGGTGTTATTGCATCTCTTTTTGGTGTGCCGAGCTAAACAAAGTTTGCCACATCATCAAATACAACCAAAACAAGGATCAAAGCAATATACATATCCACTCATCTAATACATTTCTCTAATGTTATTTAAATGCATGTAATATATCTGTTTTTCACTTTCAAACTTCCGTTCTGTTTCACTATGAAATTCATCATTTTACCTTTTGAAGCCGATGGGCTATAAAAAGCTCTATAAAAACCTACAAAAAATTTACAAAAATGGGAGCCAGCAAAGAAAAGAAACAATTAGCACGTGGAAACTATCATAATCAAGGTACATAACCCCTCTTGTGTTGATTTGATTAGGTAGTACTTTAAGTTTAGAACAAAGACAAAACTATGGTATTTTAGGTGCTATACCTACTTGTGTAGAAGATTTACAGAGTCAAGAAAAAAGAGCTATACAATTTATCTTAAATAGATCAACTGAATTGGAGAAATACATCGCTCTGATGAATTTGAAAAATTCTAATATTCGTTTATTCTTCCATTTAATTGCAAACTATTTCCAGGTTTTTCCTCTTTGTATTGATTCTTTGTTTAGCAATTGATACCAGTTATTTATACACCTACTGTTGGATTAGCTTGTCAAGAATATTCTAACATACAACCATTTTTAGGTGGATTAGGTCATGATGGAATTTACATCTCTTTAGAAGATATTGAACAGAACCAAATGCCTGAGATATTCGAAAATTACAAATCGAATTTATTAAGTTCTAATCCGAAACCTTCGATTTGCGTTGTCACTGATGGATCTCGTATTTTAGGTTTGGGTGATTTGGGATTGAATGGTATGGGTATTCCTGTTGGAAAACTGGCACTTTATATTGCATGCGGTGGTATAGATCCACAAAACACGATACCAGTAACTTTAGACTTTGGTACGAATACACAACGATATTTAGAGGATCCCTGTTATATGGGATTGAAGAAACAAAGGCCTCAAGATGATAAGTTTTATGAGTTGGTAGATCGATTTATGACTTCATTTACAGAAACTTTTAAAGATATTATGGTTCAGTTTGAAGATTTTTCTACCGATCATGCTTTTGGTTTATTAGAAAGGTATCAAGATAAATATCTTTGTTTCAATGATGATATTCAAGGCACTGCGGCTGTAGTAGTTGCTGGTTTGATCAATGCTATGAAACAAACGGATAAACATCCTTCCGAGCATAAAGTATTATTTTTTGGTGCGGGAAGTGCGGCTGTTGGTGTGGCTCTTTTAGTATCAAAGTACATGCAATCGCAATGCGGCTCTGCTGAAGCAAAAGATAAAGTAAAAGCTAATATCTTCTTAGTTGATAGTCAAGGATTAGTTGCATCAGATCGAACGAATCTTGCAGAGCATAAGAAGCATTTTATTAGCGATACTCATCAGAATAAAGAGAATAAAAATCTTAAAGATTGTATTACCAATATTAAACCTACTATATTGATTGGTTTGAGTAGTGTTTCTCAAGCTTTTACGAAAGAAATCATTGGACTCATGGCTAAGAATAATGATAGTCCAATTATATTCCCTCTTAGTAATCCTCGTGATAAGTCGGAGTGCAGTTTTGAACAAGCTATGAAGTATACTAAATCTAAAGTTATTTTTGCTTCTGGCACTGGATTCCCCAAATATGTTGACCCTGAGACTAAGAAGGAACATTTTCCAGGTCAAGGGAATAATATGTACATCTTTCCGGGTTTAGGTTTAGCTGGTATATTATCGAAAACTAAGAAAGTATCAGATCATATGGTTTATACTTCTGCATTAGTGCTTTCAGAATCATTAACTAAAGAAGAAAGCTCAGCTTCTCTTTTATATTCTCGTGTCAATCGTATTAGAGAAATCAGTGCCCAAGTTTGTTGTGGTGTTATGAAGGCTGCTCTAAATGAGGGTTTAGTCTTGGATCAAGAAGTTAAGAGTTTACTTACTAAAGATGATAAAGAGGTTTTGGACTTTATCAAATCTAAACAATGGAACGCATTCCCTGACTCCTTTTTCTAGATTTTATTTATTAAATTGCTTTTTACAATTTTAATATTCTTGTCATAAGTAAACAAGAATGTTATTCAAACATTTAATAGATATGTTTATCAATAAGGTTACAAATAGTATAGAGATGCTATTAAAAAAGATTAAATCATGCTTTCGCATGCAATGAGCACAAATTTACATTTATTTGTGGAATCTTAAGTTTATACAATATCAAATAGCTAGATTATCAAGAAATAGTAAAGACAATATAAATCAATGTTGTAACCATTATTTGTTGGTATTCTAGAAAATCCCATCAAGTATAAATCTCTTGTTCCAAATTGATTGGAACATTTTCAATTATATTAAAATCGCTTTTATAAGTATAAAACATTTTCTTTATAAATCTCAAATGCTAAAAACCTATCCAAGAAGAAAAAGCACAACCACAAACAACCAACAAATCACTAATAATACATATTAAAGTCTTCCTAGAAATACAACCCAACACAATCGCATCAATACGCAGACCGGATAAAAATTCGACATCCTTGGGAGACTTGTTCTAACTTAGAATAATGCAACTTCCATATCTTCTCACTTTTTTATTAAATTCATCAAAAATTATTTGTGTCTAGATAAAAGCTTTTTATTTAAATTTTTTGTAAGTCTGTTTTAGCCTTTAGTGCCTATTTTTGATGAAAATAACCAGCTATAAAAAGGTTGAGCAGGTGTGATGTTATACAAGGAATAAGTAAAAGCGAACAAATATTCGATAAAGGAACTGAATCGATTAGAGATGACTTTAGCATCATGTGTATGTCTTCTCTTTTGGTAAGTTTCTAGAATATCTAGATTAAATTGTAAAAGGTATAAAAAATTATACTAAAGGATAGAAAACATCTTTAAAATTAAATGTTGTATAAAAGAAATCAACACAAACTTATTTATTTTAAAGCCAACAAAAACAAAAGCATCAAATGTTGAAACAAGCATAAGAAAGGATGCTGCAAGAGTACTTATAAACTTCGAAATATACCAAGTTAAATCAGTGCCATTATTTTTAAGCATATCATCCAGCTTATGAACTCTGTTTATATTCCGTAACCGATCTTTAAATCAACGAGAAATTATCTCAAAGAATTCATCTTGAATTTCTACTCCACTAATAAACTTTTCTTCTTGAACTAGATTATCACTGCTGTTATCAATACCAAAACCAGTATTCACCCCTAATTGATCATTATAATCACTAATATTTAAATTGCTTTCTAGTATCATATTCACGCCTTTCTCATTTATGATACTTATTTCTTCATTTTGACTTGAAAATTCAACAAGTCTACTGGTATCTACATCTAAATTTCTACTCATACTCTCATTACTAGAATAATTAGCAGGAGTTAGCGCATGTGCTTCTTTTAAATCTATTTCAATATAGGTAGATTCAACGACATCTGAATTAACACCTCCATTAAGAGTATGGCTCGCCTCTAACATCGAAATACCACCTTCATTAGACAACTTGGATCCAATCAACAGATCAGATCCTTCATCTTCCTCCACATCCTCAACTCTATCAATGAAGTAATTAGATACATTATTGGTTGAAGAATTAGAACCAAACCTATTATCAATATGGGACAAAATTTTTGAAGCCTTAGTTATAATTCTAGAATATTAGTGCATCATAGTGAAAATAGGTTGAGGAAGCAACCAAAATAGCAAGAATTATAACTAACAGATATTTTATGGATAGTAAAGTTGATAAATACATAACTTTATTTTCATTCTTACTATTTTATTCATTCAAGAAACTAAAATTTCTATTCTAATTGGTCGAGGAATTTTAGTTTCTTGAATGCATAAAATAGTAAGAATGAAAATAAATTCATGTATTTACTATCCATAAAANATTTTAGTTGCTTCCTCAACCTATTTTCACTATGATCACTAATATGGGACAAAATTTTTGAAACATAATTCTATTCTAATTTTAGTTTCTTGAATGCATAAAACAGTAAGAATGAAAATAAATTTATGTATTTATCAATTTTACTATCCATAAAATATCTCCTAGCTATATTTCTTGTCATTTTAATTGCTTCATCAACCTATTTTCACTATGATGCATTAATATTCTAGAACTATAACCGAGGCTTCAAAAATTTTGTCCCATATGAAAGAATTATAACCGAGGCTTCAAAAATATGGAAGGAAATTTTTGAAGGAATTATAATGTATTTGGTTGATAAAATGAGTAAATTCTTGAAGAAAATG